>JAODJW010000084.1:2816225-2829896 GCA_026777045.1 Hyperopisus bebe
TTTACCCATCCTGCACTAGGACCCTGGGCAGACCCTTTACCCATCCTGCACTAGGTCCCTGTGCAGACCCTTTACCCTTCCTGCAGTAGAATCCTGGCCATACCTATCTCTGATTTTTTGCTGATATGCATTTTGTACACAGGAGGGGGCTGACACATTCGGGTTTATTTATTAATTTTTTGTGTTGTTGAAAGTACTAATGCTGAGATGAATTATTTGACCGCGTAAAAAGATAAACTTGAAGGTTCGTGCATTATTAGTTTTTAGTTTCCCTGAACGTTTTTCATTCCAGATTTATTGTTCCTGTTTCTGGAATGTGACATGTCAAATTGTCAGCATCCATGGCTGACTGCCTGCAGATGTCTGTCAGACCTGTAGGTGGCAGTCGTGAACCTGAGACCCATCCTGAGCCCCCACTCTAGCAGACTCTGTTCAGATTATCGTCTCTGATTGCGAATGTCTGACGTGACCGGGAAACGCCATGACCATAACTGTAGCTCTGTGTTCTGGACCGCGATGGATTATTACTGTCTAACAAATCTGCAGAATATTGACATTTTTGCTCACTGTTAAGTTCCTGTTTAACAAGGCATTTTTAAATGGTAAATGAGTCACCCAAGGGCATTAAATTCACAGACGAGCATACAGTTTTTTTCAAGGATCTTATGAGAACCGTGATGTGTCTTTGATTTGCTTGTGTGCATGCGCTTCTGAGAAATTTGTCGTTGTGTCTGTATTGCTGTTTCTCACACGGGGGGGGGCGGGGTTGTTCTGGTTTCGGTGGCTTTTCCTGACTTAGCTTGGTGCTCGACCGTGACTGCAGGCTATATGGTGTTATCTTTATTGGTAATCCGTCCATTGTCTGTCACTGTGAACCTAGAACTTCCTCAGTTCCTTCACACCTCTTTTGTGTTTCTTCTTAGCTGGCGCGTTTATACAAAACGACAAAGATCTTTGAGAAAGTGGGGTCAGATAGTCTCTGGGCCACCTGAGGACCTTGCTTAGGGGCCTAACGGTAACATCATTCCGCCAACCCTGGGATTTGAACCGGCGACCTCCTGATCACCGGCCCAGAGTCCTATCCTAGTTAATCCACACCACCCCCTTTTAGTGCTTTAGCACAGGTGCTAGCATTTTGACGGGTAAGGAATACGGTTTTATTCTCGTGTTTTATACGGAACCGCGCCCCCGCACGCCCCCACCGCACGGTTCAGCTGGCCACGTCTCTGCCTGAAATCGCGGGCCGTTCCCCTCCCCCGCTCTCTGTGTGGGATTTTCAGCCGCAAAAGTGTGGGAAGACGTCGACTGGCTAGCGGAATGTGCGCCCTCCCCCTGCTGAGGGCGGACTGCGGGCGGTGACTTTAATCGCTGTTGGTTTTGGACGGACTGAAACGCCTCCCAGGGCTGGTGTTAGAGGGCATGATGGTGCTGGCAGTGCCCGCTATTGGCTTTATGTCTGTGTGTAAAGCCAGCTGTTATCCTGACCCTTAAACTCGGCAGACGGGTTTTGTCTGTCTGTGTGTGTGTATGTATGTAATATCTATATGTGTGTGTGTGTGTGTGTGTGTGTAAGGTATGTAGGTTATTGGAATTTGTGCATTGTGGTAATATTGTTTTATTTTAATTTATGAGTGACACTCTAACTTTTTTGTTATACTTTTTTGGGGGGGGGGGCAGTTTTTTTAAATAGCCTGGGAAATCACGCCAGTGACACTGGATTCCTTTGCTCACCTCTGCTGATAATCCTGTAATTCCACGTGTGTTAATCACGCATTTCTGCGAGCCTGTCTCATCCGACTGGATACGGACATCGGGGGCAGGTGGAAGTAGATGTGGGGAGGGGGGAGTAGATGGTCTGAGTGAGGTCACAGCAGAATGGAGACCCCCTGCTCTCAACTGAGCAGTTCAAAACCTCTTCCTGCTCCTCTTCTCTTTCTCTGTCTCTGTCTCATGCCTTCTGTTTCCTCCTCTTTATCTCTTCTCCTCGCTCTCTCTGTCCCTTTCAGGTGCCCTGCCAGCGAAGGTGTCACGGTCACAGGCAAAGGCGTATCAACACGCCTCTGCGTCACTTATCACACGCGACTCGTCCCCTCGCTGTGTCTGGCTGAGCAGTACGTGCTGATCGCGGCTCAGAGGAGTGTGTCAGAGGTGCGGTGGGGGGGGGAGGGGGTGGAATTTGACCCCATCTGAATAGCCCACTGCCTGTCAGCGTGGAATGATTGGAATGGCTGCCTTGTCCGGCGTGTATGTCCACCCGCAGGACCATGGGGATCATGTGACCCCGGTTGCGCAAGAGGGACGCTGGGAAAGGAGGAAATGCCTGCTAAATACTAGCTGTCTATGTTGTTTCTTTTAATTAAAAATTCCTCACGCCCCCCCTCTCCCCAAAAAGCGAGATTTCCTTACACATGCCTTCCAAACACATTCTGAAGGGGGGGGGAGGGGGGGTTGTGTGCTGTGTCCTGCCAGCTGGTTATGTGTCCCTTTCTGTCTCCACCATGTGTCACCTGGTGTTCCTCGCTGTCACCTGTCCATGCCCCAGGCTCCTCTCAGTGGTGCCCTCTTGAGGACACTTCCCTCCATCGCAGGTTAATGGGGCTCCAGAGGTGTGACTTGTTGAAGGACGAGCGAGTGAAGCGCGAGTGTGTTAGGTGTCATCCTGCCCCCCCGACTACCGTAAAAGCATCCCAGTGCCATTTACGCGCCAGAGCCTACAAATACTTTTTCAAGCCAGAGTCGCTGAGGTTTACTGCTTTCTGGTGTCCGGTGCTGTCTGGCCCGTTATGTCTGCTTCGCTCTCCGACTCCTGTTTGGCGGTTCAGCTCGAGAGGCTGCTCTGCAGAATGTTTGCATGCTGCTCTGCAGAATGTTTGCATGCTGCTCTGCAGATCTCTATGCATTTCCTTTGTATTTGGTCTGTTTTTTTTCTCGTGATTGAAAGGCACGGCATTAAATTTAAAAGTTAATATTCTGTGTGCATATTTGCATAACCCAGACTCTGTGGAAAAATGGGCTCTTTATGTAACACTGGTTTTGTTCAGCTGCTGCCTGCACAAAGGCCAGTACTGGATCTCTTTGGTCTACCCTGCCCCCTAGTGGTAATTGTGCGTATTTGCCGAAACACCAGGCTTTGTTTTGTCCTGTCCTGTGAAGTCGTTCCTGGTCTGTGTATAATTTACAAATACATATAAATCTATAGAACATGTTTCATATTTGGTCCTGTGGCACATTTTGCAGCGCTGTGGTCATTTTTTTAAGTGGGGTAATGAACCACTGATTACAGTATCATTGTGGATATTTTCTGTGTTCAGTTGCAATTGAATAAATGCAGTTAACAATGGTATATTCCCCAGCTGGGTGTGTGTGTGAGATTTCTGGTCTTCTGTAAGCTGCAGGAGGTTGCTAACATGCTAATTCACTGCCCTTCACCTCTGAATGCCTGTTTGGTGTGACCATTAGCCTTTTTCTTCCTTTTTAAAAAAGTGATCTAATAGGGATGATGTCACACCTTTACGCGCTGGTAAATCAGCATCCTCGGATTGGCTAATGTTTCCCTCCCCCCAGACGCCTTCCTAGATAAAGCGGTTAGAAGATGGATGAATGACTTTGATATAACTTGATCTATATGCTAATAGCTACTGCTAATTCGGACTGGCATCGCAGTACTGAGTTGTCGCCAGCAGAGGGCGGACTGACCCTCTTCATTTTAATTTTCCTCTAATGCAGCGTTTCTCGAACCTGGTCCTTGGGGACCCACAGATAGTCCACGGGAGCTGGGAGGGAGCAAAAATGTCGACAGGCTGGGGGACTCTGAGGACAAGATTAAGAAAACACAGCTTTAATGGTTCATTATGATTTTAATGCCTAGAAAATCTACCTAATACTTGGCAGTAGATAATTTACCTGGTACAAAAAGTGTAAAAAAAAAAAAAAAAGTGGATGTGAGATGTAGTCTTATAACATGGAGGCTTGAGGCTTAAGTATTTTTCTAGCAAAATATTCTGCTTTATAAAAACAGATTTCTAAAACGATCCTTTTTTTTTTTGCGTGTGAGGTTGAATTTTGTCTAGTTTGATGACTGGGAGGTTGAGGGGTCACATCGCAGCCTCCTCACATGCGTCTCTTATGGCTGGAATGCAGTCGAGATTCTTCTTTTTCTTTATAATGAAAATTTTTTTTTACAATGATTTTTTTCCTTGAGTGAGGAAATCCTAATCCGGGTCATAGCTGAGGGTTCAGGATGCGAGCCCCCCCCCCCCGGTGGTCGTGCCATCCGGACCCCTGTTATTTTTCCATCTTGGGACCCCCCTCTCGCAAATAGTGGGAAGTGTCTGAGACCACCACCCGTCCTGTATTGCTGCTGCTCGTCTAGTTTTTAATTAAGCGGTCGGATGTACCTCCCTGGGTGTTTAAAGGTCAGCGCGTGAATGCGAGATCAACTCCCTGATTTAAATCCTGGCAGCCACTGGCCAGGGGTCACTGGACTGAAGCGTTAAAATGATCCCTGTGCTCCTGCTCATGGGCGCCCCCTGTCCACCAATGTGAGGATTGCACATGCAGATTTTTAAAGCGCTCCACGGCCCCTTCCATCCTGAAGACCCCTCCCACCACATCCGAGGCGTCCTCCTGGATCTGACTCCTCCACTCTTATTCCCGCAGGACCTGGAGATCGTCTACTCGTACCTGCACGGGATGGAAGCCCTGTCCAACCTGAGGGAGCACCAGTTAAGGTGAGGGCTGCGCCCCCACACCCCCCCACTCCCCGCCGCCTCAAGGTTCCAGCTCCCACTCAAACGCCAGCATTTCCGTTCGGCCTAAACGTGCTTCTGGTGATGATGATTCCGTTTGCCCCAGAGCGTTTTATCCAGCATGCCTTGCGCAAGTGCATGTGGATTTGGGTGGGGGGGGGGGCGTTCACAATTGCAGAGCTATCTAGGAGGCTCCTCCAGGGCTTTGGGGATGGCGGGGCCACACGGTGGGGTGTGTGTACTCGTAAAGCTCTCTGCCACCCACCCGCTGGGCCGTTATTGACTGGTTTCATTTTATCCCTAACAATGTGTGTTTGGAGGGATTTTGTATCCATTGTGTTAAATTTTGATTCATTTTTCCAGTTTTGTGCACCGCCTGTCATAGACAGAGATATTAGCCCCCTCCTTCCCCCCCCCCCCGTTCCCTTGGGGCTTGACTGAGGAACAGGAGCTGATCATCTGTGTGAAAACACCCCCCAGCTCTGGAAGCTAATCTGAGCAGACATGGAGCGTCGGTCTTGTGGGCCAGCCGGCTTTCGCCTGCGAGGCGGGGGCGTGTGCATTATTAGTTCTGCCAGCAGGTGGCGTGCAGCTCTGTCTGCGTAGTCCCGCCCCTTCAGGGCTCACTGTACACGGTCTCCCTCCTGAACACTATGCCTCACTCCTCTGCCCTTTTTCCCCACAGGATGATGTGTGAAACTGTGCGGTACGAAAGGCACGAGGCCAACGCCGTTCTATACTAGTAAGTATTACCTGTTTAACTGACTGGGTTACCTGATATGTTTTTATTGGTAAACATTACCAGTATGCCCATCTGGGATACCTGACCTCTTTTTCGTATTAACATTACCCATTTCCCCACCCTGGACGCCAGTAAGCATTCCCTCGCATCTTATCCATCGCTGACGGGCTCCTGTCTTCATGAACGTTGATGTAACGATGCAGTTTCATGCTGGTATCACCCCCAGAGTGATCATTAATAACATTTCCCATTAATGCTAAAATATGTGCATCTTCCATAAAATAGGCTGCACGTCTGCGTAGCCTGTCGTGTTTGTTGGGATCGTGGCCATGCAGGATGCGTTTAGCTTGAGCGCGTCGTGCTATTTGTCGTACGGCTGACGGTGCGTAACGCATTGATTTCATCAGCCTGAATAAATGCAGGATTATACACCTTTTGGAAATTCCTGCTCCCCCAGCCAATCTGAACCCCCCCTCCCCTCCCAGTAGTTGTTCTCCCCAATGGAGTGACTCTTAAATCTCCCAAACTTTTCTCAAGCGCTTCTCTTTGTGTTTGCAGTGGCCAACTACCTCGGTGGACCAATTAACACTCTTGCCAGAAAGTTCTCTCCCTCCCCCTCCCAAACACACGTCAGCTCGGAGGGGATTTGGGAGGCGCAGTCTAAGAGGCACTAGCACATAGTTTTAGGAATGATAAAATAAAATGTAACAATGGCTCGTCAGGTCGGGTTAATCGCTCTGGGAAGCAGCCGACTTCCTCTCTGTCTGTCGCAGGCTTTCTGAGCATTCAAGCGTAGATGAGTACCCAGCCTCCCCACCCCCCTAGCAGCTAAAGAAAAACATCCCGCTGCATTTTTTGGTTTGCTTATACATGATTTCAAAAAAAGTAAAGCAGTAAGAAAGATTATGCTGGGAGACCATTTGTATGAGAGAGCACTAAAAATGCATGTAGTCCTCTATGACCTGGGGAGACCTGTCTGTAGTGTGTAGAGCCCCTCTCTGACCTGGGGAGACCTGTCTGTAGTGTGTAGAGCCCCTCTATAACCTGGGGAGACCTGTCTGTAGTGTGTAGAGCCCCTCTATAACCTGGGGAGACCTGTCTGTAGTGTGTAGAGCCCCCCTCTCTGGCCCTGTGTCCTTAATGCATGTGGCTGTGACTGTTGTACAGCACCTGCTGTCTGCAGTACCCACAACGCCACACCCATGTCAAGTAGTTCATGGTTCCTAAAAACACCATTCGTTTGGGTGTGATGGTGTTTGCCCAATCAGGGTGGGTATTTAACTGGTAGCTTTAAATGAATCTGATGTGTGTGGCTACAAATGCACACTTTTACTATAGCCTGCTGATTAAGGGTTTCAGAGTGCTCTCGTTTTGGAGGAACAGAGCAGTCTGACTCTGCACACATCAAATCTGTCCTTCAAGATGGTGAAGGCCAAAAGTCAGTCCCTACATTCTGTGTTAAATTAGCATTTGCTTCACTGTGAATATGAGTACAAAGCTCATCACCAAAGTCTTTCTTTCTTTTCTTTTTTCTTTCTTTTTCTTCCTTTTCCTTCAGTCCGTCGGTCCTTTCTTTCTTTCTTTCTTTCTTTTTCTTTCTTTCTCTTTCTTTCTTTCTTTTTCTTTTTTCTTCTTCCCTTTCCTTCTGTCTGTCGGTCCTTTCTTTCTTCTTCATTCCTTCTTTCTTTCTTTTTCTTCCCTTTCCTTCTGTCTGTCTTTTCTTCTTTTTTCCTTCTTTCTTTTTGTTCCCTTTCCTTCCGTCCGTCAGTCCTTTCTTTTTTCTTTCCCTCTTTCTTTTTCTTTCTCTTTCTTCCATTTCCTTCCGTCCATTGGTCCTTTCTTTCCTTCTTTCTTTCTTTCTTTCTTTCTTTTTCTTTCTTTCTTTCTTTCTTTCTTTCTTTCTTTCTTCATAATCTTGAGAAGGTCCTGTCTGATAGCGCCGCCACCAGTGAGGAAAAGGTGGGGATTTGTTTGTTAGTCCCGCTTTCAGCATATAAATCAGGTGTGTTGCAGTGGGGATGCAGTGGGGATTTCTAGTTCTGAGATTTGGGATGGTTCGTCCTTCCGCCCTGCAGCCACTCCCCGTCCTCCTGTCACTGTCACCGTGCCGATGGCCTTTTCCCCTGCCGAGGTACGGGCCGTCACACAACCCAAAGCTCTGGGTGACAGCCCCTTTTTCTTGCCTGCTTTTTAAAGGTTATTGGCCACACATTTGCCAATGGGGAACAGGAGGAGGTGGGGCCGTTCTGGTGTTTAGCTGGTCAGTCGGTGGTTGGGGGTGGGGAGCCAGACCCAGCCAGGCGTATGTCCAGCATTCTGCAGTGCCTGGCCATCTCTGCCTGATGTCCCACTTCCTCTCTCACTGCAATAAAGTACCCCCCCCCCCCCAATGTACTGATGGCCGGTGCCTTTTTGTCCCATGATTCCCTCCTCACTGTACATAAGCTTAATCCCCAGATGGGTATTTACTCTAGTCCCTCCTTTACTGCAGTGAAGCCAAGTCCCCAGCTGGGTATTTACTCTTTTACTCCTAGTCCCTCCTTTACTGCAGTGAAGCCCAGTCCCCAGCTAGATATTTACTCTAGTCCAGGGGTGTCGAACTCCAGTGCTGGAGGGCCAGAGTCCTGTATTGCTTAGTTCTTTCCCTGTTCCACCACAATTGATTCAGCTCAAGAGCTGTGTGGTAATTAGCACAAGGAGTTGAATCAGGTGTGTTAAATGAGGGGAAACCCAAAAATGTGCAGGGCTCCGGCCCCCCAGGACTGGAGTTTGACACCTGTGCTCTAGTCCCTCCTTTACTGCAGTGAAGCTCAGTCTCCAGCTGGATATTTACTCTAGTCCCTCCTTTACTGCAGTGAAGACCAGTCCCCAGATGTTCTAGAAAATGAAGCCAAATATTTTTTTTTCCATGTAGAATCCAATATAATGTCTTTCTGTGTGTGACTGTTGCCGTCACACGTGTCTCAAACTGCATGTAGGTGAGGAAGCAGGTCCTGATTTACAGATGATCACTGCTACGTGCTGCTGACGCAAATTACGAGAGGAATAACCTCAGACGAGGAGCCGGCCATCTGTGGTTTGAATATTATGTATTGGTGGATATTAAGTCACAGCATGGAAGCCGCCGCACTGCTGAAGTCGCAGTGGGAGGTGTTGAGGCTCCCCTTTGGTGGTTTTCGTCCAGCTTCATGATTCTGCTGTAAGTTGGTTTAGCAGAAATGAGATTTGTGCGTGGGGTGACTTCTGCGCGCCGTTGCCGAAAGCCACACGCCGTCGAGAGACATTTTCCAAAGGCTGTGGCCCGCAGGCTGACCCTGTTTAGCCCCTGGAGTGTGCTGAACGTGGCCCCCGCCCCTCCGCGATGGCTGGCCGATGAATATTTCACACATGCCAGCCTCTGTCGCTGCTGGGGGGGGGGGCACGGCTGGGAGCTAAGGCAGCAGCAGCCAGTCCCCGTGTAGGTGGGGCGCTTGAGTCAGCTCCTCAGTATAGCAGCGGGACGTAGGTGGGGGGGGTTTCTGTGTGGTTACGGCGCCTATAGATGCCACTCTGGGGGCGGGTAGGTAAATTTCGGCATTTCGAGGTGAAAAGGAGGCTTTTGACTCCGGGTCCTTGCGGGAAACGATGTTCCTTCTCTTTCATTGCAATGCCGTCTGTTATCGACGGGCATCCGATGCTGTACACACAGAGGACCGACACTTACACTTTCTTTTAGCGGTTGCCAGCTCCACACACCACGCGTGGGTTAATCCCCGGCGGCATAGCCCCCGAAGCAGCGCAACCTTGAGTGTTCGCAAAGGGTTTTCCTCTAAAAATACGCAGATCTCTCCCCACACCCGCCAGCTGACACTGAAGCGAGAGCTTGTGCCTCCTCATTTAAACGTCGTACTGTTCTGACCTTATTTCAGACCCGGGGTTACGAAGCGGGCTTTTACATATACAGGCCGTAACTGTTCTTACGTCCTCGATTTTCTATTGACGGCTACAAAATTTAGGGATATCGTGACCTGACAATAGTAAATGGGATGGAATAAAGCAGACATGGCCAAGTAGGTCTGGAATAGGTCTTCAGTAAGATCGGAACATACTTATTTACATTAAACGTAGTATGATGCTATATAAAAGTAGCATGATTAGCACATAAGTGAATGTAAGGAATACAGTTATTTACTGGAATGTCGGTGTGCAAATACAAGTAGTATGATCCTTTTAACTGTAAATAAACTGTTGATCAAAGTATAAATAGAGATCTGAAAGGTGACACATTTAATATATGGACTGCATACTGTAGCACCAGTACAATACAGTCCATTAGCATTCTCAGCAGGGAAAGTGAAAAATGTATAAGCAAAGTGATAAATTTAACAGGGGCAGGAGGATGTATCTGCTGTTGGGCTCATTGATTCACTTCATCTGTGACATAGTCTTTATTTAAGATTGGTTTTGTTAAACCAGGTCTCCATTACTTCAGGACTCTTCTGTCCCTGTGTCCCATGCCCTTGTTTCGGTGTCCCACTTGGAGCCAACTGTCTGATGTTAATTGTTAATCAGTCACCTTAGGGACTGGGGTCTTTTATATCCAGGATGTGATGTCACTGTCCAAAAGGAAGTTGCTTAATCGGTGTGGGATTTGTTACCTGTCAGCCGAGTCTCCGGCGTGCTATCCGTGTGAGAGGTTGCGGCCTTCCAGGGGTCCCAGATCTGGGATCCTGTCCCATATTAGGGTCTCTGCATCCCACGCCATTTCGGACGGACACTTGACCTTTCTGTCCCTTTTGTCGCATTTCCTGAAACCGCTTGCGGATGACCCCTGGGTGTTTTTCAGACTTGCGTGGAAATGACAAAGCCCCCCCCCAGCACGTTATTGTCAGTTTATCGTCATCCCTGGTGAACCGTGAAGTGTGCGTGTCTGTTTTTTCACAGCAGGTGTGTGTGTCTTTGCGCGTGTGCATGCTATTTCCTGCGCGCGTGGTGCTTTATGGTAATGGCATCCTGGGCCGTCTGGTGCTTTGGTGTTTCTCATAACCCCCTTCCTTTTTTTTTCCCAGTCCCGATGACATTGGCACCTGCTGGTACATCCTCCTGTCTGGCTCCGTGTTCATCAAGGAGTCCATGTTCTTGCCGAGAAGCAGGTACGTCCTAAAGTTTTTCCTTCGACCTCACCGAGACGCCCTGATCTCTGCAGGGTGATGTTGGCACTTAATCTCCGATTTCGGTTAAACTCCCCATCTCTCCGATGCTCCCTACGTTCCTGCTGTGGCTAAATCTGGATGATCTTCTCTTCCTGAAGACCACATGTGGTCCCTCAGATGCGATGCCAACATTATGCAGGAACGCAAGCGGCGCTGCGGTTTATTAAACACGAATCTGCATAATGCGTGTCATTAAACTTAGCCGGGAGATGGACCGCAACATTCCTGGTATAGCTCCGGGTACAGTGTGGGGGGGGCGGAGACAGTTGCCAAGGTGCTGGGCGCTATGGTAATGGCGTCTGCCAGCTTGTTTGCGGGTTAAAAGCCTGCTTGGAGGGCCGTTATGCTGTTAGTGCTCGCTGAGAGTTTGAAGACCACGCACATCTGCATCCTGCACCTACACGGGAGGATCCGACATCTTATGTTCTGCACACTTCGGTTACGGCTGGGAAATGGGAATCCAGATCCGTTTTATACGGTCAATAAATCCCGTATTTGCTCACAGTCGATTCCGGAACATTCTGTCGTTCGGTTTGTGTGATAATGCAGAGTGACTGTGTCGGGATTATCACGCTTGCATGGGGGGGGGGTGTTCTGTTTTATATGGAGTTTTGACTTTTTCAGATGAAAAATTTGTTTATGGTCTTTCAAATGCAAACACGCCTGGTATATAAAACTGGAGGTATTTCAGCCCTTAACCTTAAACATCTGTCAAGGGAGACCGCATAAAATTTAAGTCGACTGAAGCTTGATTGGGCCTCCAGTCTAATTCGCCACTAATCAATTAAACGTGGGGAAATCTGGGGGACTGGCTGAGACGAGCTTTGTATCGTAGTCGATAATTCAGCCTTTTTTCATTTTATAGAGGATTTTAGTGCAAGTTTCACATTTCCTGCATTGTCTGTGGTGTCTCTCACTACCCGTCCTCCCTGACCGCATGTCTGTGTTTTTGCTTTTCTTTGGAATGCAGTCACTTCCTTCCAGAAACCAATATCACTGATGAGAGCCCCACCCTCCCCCCTTCCTGATGGAAAAACTGTTGAAAGAGGCTGCAGTTTTTAAATATTCAATCATACATTCTGAATGGTAGTGATTTTACTTTTTTGCATTTATTAAATTATCTGATGCAACTTACGGTAGAGGAAAGATTAGATGATATTTGTGCTCGCGGAGTTTCAAACCCCCTTCACGTTGTTTGACTGACTCTTTACTTGTTGAGCTGCTGGAACAATGTTTGCCTAAGTATGAAGATTGTGTTTTACTAATTAAAATCAGAAGGTTATAGGTTTATAGAGTGACTAAATCAATGGTTGTAAATATGTTTATATGGTAATTAATCAATGGTTATAATACATCTACAGAGTAACTAAATCATTCATTTTCTATAACCTCTAGCAGCTGATCGGTCTTCTATGAGGCCGTAGAATATGTGACCTAGATCTTTATGATTATCATATAATTGTAGTGACTTATTCATTTGAGTCTTTGTGCCACAGTCGGCGTCACTGGTCTGTTTTCTGTGTTGGAATAATCCTCTTAAACGCAAAGTAGTAAGACTCTGAGAAACGGACAGGTGTCATTGTTGGCAGAATGTTCTTTGTTGTAGCTGTGGTCTGACCATGACCTTGGTGTGTGTGTCTGGTGGGAACAATGTATTCATTTCTTTGTTCATTTAATGGGGGTATCACCTTCATGTCAAAACTGTGGGAATTTCCCTGTGAGACAAATGACTTTTTGACTTTTTGTCTAAAATATCAAGATGAAGGTCTGTCATCGGTACTAATCTGGTTTTGAGTTGACTCTTGATATTTCATATTATTTACAGCAGTATGGTATTTGGGAGAGCCTCTGTCTGTGCATTGGGGGGGTTGGCTTTTTTCTTTTTTTTTGCACGTGTGAGAGTCAGCATGTGGCTTTCACCCCCCTGTGAAGCTCTGAAGTGAGGAGGGAGTTTTGGGTGGGGTCTTTACCCCATGTTTGTGGGCGTCGTGGCTATGGAGATGGTGAAGGGGAGGGGCTTGACATGCGGTGCTGGCCAAACGGGGGGGGGGGGGTCTACAGTAATGCTGGTGGCGGTACTGGAAGCATGCGGGGGTGTGGACAGCACCTGCGTACAGACCACCACAGACACCCTCCTCATCTCCTGAAGCTGGGAAGCTTGGTGTCCAGGGGGAGCGACAGACGTACGCTGTGAGGGGGGGTCACTCAGAGAGAGAATGAAAGAGAGAATGCCTGACTCGTCAGACGGTGTTACCGGAACTTTCTGACCGCCTTAGTTAGTCCGCGCTCCATTTATACAGATTAAGAAACTTCTGGAAGGCAGAATCAGGCCTGTGAATATTGGTTATTTTCAGTACAGAGCTAAGGAAGGTGCTATCATTCAAAGCAACTCATCTCCACTTTAATGGTAATTATTTCATTTATTTATTATTTTTGTGTAACATATTAGCTGGTCCTATGGATTTTTACTCACCAAAGTTTTAGACTTTGGTACATTGTTTTGCAGCTCAATTTCAATGCAGTAAAATTAGAGGCGAATTCCCCTTGAGTTTTGCCTCAGGGGGCTGGACAGGAGCTATTTGTCAGAATAATAACAATGGAAATGTAATGACATGGTGTAATTGACTGCAGAGGAGGCGGCAGAGTTGGACACCTGGAAAGTCCCGGAAAGATGGGCTCTGTAAATATTTTAAATATAGGGTAACTTAACATTTCAAAGAATGTTCTTGTCATGCTGGGAGTATTTTGGTAGTGGGTCCACGGGCGACTGACTGTCAGCGTTCGGCTATGATTTGAGCAGCTAATAAAAGCTCGCTATTAGTGCTTTGGGGGAGGAGGGGCGTTATTTGCGGAGAGTCCCGTGCGAATGCTCTCTCTGCCGCCGTCAGTGGCTTTGATCTCGCCGACTCATCCGCCCGGGCGTTCCGAGCTGCTCTGTTGGTCCGTCGTGCCGGAGGGGGCTCTTTGATCGGGGGGGGGGGGGGGGGGG
>JAODJW010000084.1:2829996-2840275 GCA_026777045.1 Hyperopisus bebe
GTCCGTCGTGCCGGAGGTGGCTCTTTGATCGGGGGGGGGGGGGTGCGCACGGTCGAGCCGGCACCGTAGTCCTTACGTGGTGGGACGATGATGAAACTCGGGTGAAAGCCTTTTCGTCGAGACACACGTTAAGCTGAGAGGAAGGAGGGAGGGGCCAGTGGTTTGAGGCGTGAATGATTCTCTTTTGACCTGGTCTCCTTCGTTCAGCCTCCTTTCTCAGATTGCGATGCGATCGTGCCGGGATCGCCTGCCCGTGCGACCACTGCCCACTGCAGTCACGGCCCGCGCATAAATCAGCACGCACGTTCACACGCCTCTACGAAGAGACGTGTGCGTTTGCGAATACGGACGTTCACGAAAGGACGCATGAGCACATGGGAGTGCACGCATATTCACATGCTCCCCCAACCCCCCCCTAGTTCTCGTGTTCATCGCTGGTGAACCTGCACGCATACCAAGAAGGAACTGACTGTCTCAGATCCAGCAGCAGTCTCGAGCTTTGCATAATATACACGCCCGTAGACACTCCCCTTGACGACATGTAACCATGGCGAAAGACTGAGGTCATGTTCCTCCATATGTCAGTTTTGCCTAAAATTGTGAGCTTTATTCATTTGAAGTGCAGCAAAATATGGATAATATCACGCTTGTCTCATGACTGTTCAGTGTTTGCTTGTAAATAGCGTTTCTTTTGGTGTTTTAAATGTGAAAGCTTTTTAGTTGACAGTTGTGATGATGATCCTTGACCTGGCAATCCAAGCTTTGCACGGGATTAGTCACAACGCTTATTTTACCCGTAAACATTTTGGTATTGGTCTGACTGTAATGAGAGCAAAACTTCATGTTCCTGCTTGACTTATTTTGCTGTAAACTGATTACCTTCAGCGGCTCTGGCGTTTACGCTGGTTTATCGTGGCGCCCAAATGTGCGTGTCTGGTGGTCTCGTGCCACCAGTGGCATCCAAGTCTGGCGAAACTGTTTGTAAAACACAGACAAAGAGGATTATTATTTTCCCTTCCTGTCACCAAAGTTCCAGCAAGAGTTTGTCTTGGCATCAAATCACTGAGAAAGAGCAGGAGTTTGGTCTCTTATCTTAAAGTTGAATCTGTTTTTGGCCGTGATGTTTTCTTTGTCACAAACTAGCTGAATTATTATACATCACAACTGTAGTCCAGACAGTACAGTTTCAACCAGCCCTGCTGCATAGATGAAATGGCAGCCATCTTGGATCGTGAGATGGTGCAGGGTGAGTGGTACAGTATGTCGGTGTGTTCTGAAGGAGGACATCCCAGAGCAATAAAGATACAGTGGATTAGAGGTTTCACCGCAGTTGTTGATGGTTTTCCTCCATATTAACGGGTCACGGAGGACTGGCTGTCTTCTCGGCTTGGCAGTGCACTTGCATACCCTTGAAAAGCCAAATTAGCGTCACTGAAAAGCTCTTAAAAGCCAACTTGGCGTTGGCAGGGACGGTTCTTCAGTGCAGCTTCTCAAAATCCAGGTCCTTTTGAGTCACTGTATTTTTCAGGTCTTCTGTCCACCCTAAGCCTTAAGTTCATGTTTAATTATTTCTCTATCAAACCATCATTATTGAGGGTATTAGCTGTATAGTGCTAATAGTCCCAGCCAGAGACCAGGTCTGTTAAAAGGACTGATAACTTGGACCAGGGGTAGCCAATCTTATCCTCAAAGGGCCAGTGTGTATGCAGGTTTTTGGGATGACCTTTAAGAGGTCTTTCACAATTATTGCATAATCGTCTGATCGTGATTATTTGAGCTGACCGCGATTATTTTTTGCATAATTGCTAGAATTGTCTCCATTCATCTGTATAAAAATAGGTGAATGACACAACTGTCATATTACTATCACTATATCCACATCGTTTTCTGTGATTCCACTGATTAGTTTGCTGTCAGTGTGGACAATATGATTCGCCGTAAAATGGCACGGTGAAGGAATCGGGCGGTGCAGAATCGGGTAGGTTGTACAGATCGGGTAATGACAACATTAACTGTTTATCTCAAGGGGGTTAACTTCTTATTTGTTATTTATGTCATATCTGCCCAGTACATTTTTCTTTACAAAGCTTAAAAGCCAAAATCTTTTTTTATTTCTGTGTTCCAGTATTCAATATTCAATTCATTTTAAAGTATATATTTAATATGAAACTATTTTTAGAGCTAACTTTAGGCTGATAATGTTAGAAAAAGAACTAAAAAGACAATTAAATCGTTAATGGCAATTATTTGTACGATAGGTAATCGTCAACAAAAAATTCATGATTTTGAAAGCCCTAACCTATCGATCAGCTCAAACCCAGGTCTGAGAACTCTTCAGCCAATCAATTCATCCTCTAATTAGTACCCCAGTCGGGGAGTGGCAGCGAAAACCCAGATACCCACTGGCCCTTTCTGGATAAGATTGCCCACCCTTGGTCTAGACTCATAACTGTATCTAAATCTATTAATTCATTGTACATTCTGCTCCATGCCAAACCTTCATACCAAATAACAGTCATTCCCAACCCATCAGCAGATTAACTGTATCTATTTGTCTATGACTTAATGTCCATGTCTTAAAATATCATGTATATGTTTGAGTCAGCATTTATATTCTATTTATTAATTCCCATTTACACTATGACCAATGAAAATGATGTTTCAGCTCAGTATATTAATGGAAGCTTAAACTGGAAGGTCTGTAGTAATTCCCTGCAGACTGTCCTCATTGTTGTTTCTTATGAGTAAGAGGCACCAGCCATGTGCACGTGTGTGAGATGGTGAACCAATTGTTTTAATAGAAATGCCAAGCCAATGACAGCCAATATGGTGAAGCTAGCCCAGCTGATTTGGTGTATGTCTGTGTGTCTATATATATATATATATATATATGTTCCCCAGAGTACATGCTACGTTAGAATTGGAGCAAAGCCGACTCCTACTAACTGAAAAAATTAATTACTCTAAGAACGGTTCTTGCATGACTTGTAATTACACTGATCAGATCCTCACCGCTTATTCTCTCAAGATGGAAGCATCCCGAATTTCTGCGGCGCACCCCTGCCCCCGATTTGTAAATTTGCGTGGAAAAATAGCTGCACAGATGCACAGATGCTAATTCTGATTCTCCGGGATGGGCGTCTGATTCGACATGTAGCTGGTCATTCTCCTTGGCGGTGACCTGGCCCGAAACTTCGTGTCCTGCATCGTCACGGTGAGGTGCATTCCGCGTTTTGAAATTCCCTTCTGACGTGCGTTTGTGGGATCTAAGACCTGCGGAAGCTCGGTGTTGTCATGGCTCTGTGGGACTGTTTAGAACGAGCTCTTCTGCTTAGTGGTTTATTATTTTACCCAGCGGAGAGCCACCTGGTAACCGCAGAAGTTCCCAAGTGACAAGTCATCTTTTATCCCCACCTTCTAGTCCCCTGTAGGCATTACCCGCTACTCTTGAAAGTAAAAGTTGACTTTACTTACATTAGTCCTCTCTACCTCATGCTAGTACTGTGTTAGCTACGACAAAAAGAGCGTTCATCTCCGTAGAGGGCTAAGACAATTGTGAAAATGGGAGCTTCGTTTTAATAACCATCTCTGAGTGAGAGTCCATTTTGTTTTTTTTTTTTGTTTTTTTTTGTTGACATCCATCAGACTGGAGTAATTGCGTCGGTGCTTCTTGACCCTTGAGTTCCACTGCACCGTGATTCATTTATTCATCTTTCTCTCCAGCTTTGGCAAACGTTTGGCTGGCAGTCTGCGCCGTGGCTGTGAGTGCATCGTGCTGGAGCCCTCCGAGATGATTGTGGTGAGTCTGCCTTTGGTCTCTATGGTTTCTTAGCTACCGTTTCCCCCAGCTGCTGTGAGTTTGGTTTCAGTTTTTTTTTTTTTTTGTTTGTGTTCTCCTCTATCTCGAGATTTAAGAAATAGTTTGGTATAAAATGTTTGATTTCATTCTGCCGACGGGGGATCCCGTGCAAAACTAATTGCACTACTTAAAAGTAATATGTGTTAAAGGAGAAAAGCGTTAAATGTAATTATATGAAATATCATACCTGTACATTCAGCTTCCTAAGTGCATAAGATGAAAAACTCTTCAGTTTTGATGCTTTGTCTCTGTGTTGTCTGTCTGAATTTAATTTAATGCTGGCTAACGTATGCTACTAGGTTCTGCTTACATGTGTAAAGAATTTTGCTGTCCAGACTAGGCTTTTGTTATGAACACGCACTAAAATGGTCATTTTGACCTTATTTCTGAAATATATATTTATTCGGTTTTTAAATTCTTATAAATAACAGCAAAGTGTGATGGCAGTAACGTGACTTCAAGTAGTCAAACATTGAAGCTTGTTTTCAATGTACTGCTGTACTTATGACTACAGGAGTCAGTTATGTTATGAACTCTGTATTTACTGAATGCCTTCCCCGAAAGTACAGCTATCAGTCAGCAAAGTCCTTGACTTTCACATACAGGTTCATAACTTTACCCTTTTGTACTGTTAGAAGGGGAGAGGGGGACACAGTCACCTACCCTGGTGGAGTTTCAATGTCCTTCATGGTTACCCTACCCTAGATCATATCACCCCCAGTCACCTGCTTCTGACACATTGCAGCCCAGAATCCTTTTCAGATTGGCAGTCACGCTTCTTTCTCCCCACTGAACTCTCTTTAACATACCGGTAATTAAATTTTAATGCCTTCTTTCCTGGAATGATGATCTTGGGCGTGTGACATGAGGATGCCATGCTTCTGGGTTCATAATTAGCTCATCGCATACATGAGAATTTTTAATGACACCGTTTAAAGGGTTTTTCTCTGTGGCGTTTCATGGTGTCAACGGCACTCCAGGGCATTGACCAATGTATGAAAACCTCTGTAAACTTCAGAAATAGAGAGGTTTTGTTCAAATGTAGCAAGTAGTTTAATAATAATTAGTATGGGGGAATTATGAAATTAAAGGGACTTTTTAGATAAGAGAAATGAAAAAGCTACTTTCTGTCTTTGGGTCGGTGACTCACATTGAAGACACTTGTTATATTGTCCTTATTATATTTTGATATTCAGTCTTTTGGGTTCTTCCTCTGATGTAGCGAAACTTCTCTGAATTGCGGCTGAAACCAAAATGCATGGAGAGAACCTACATACATCATATATGTTTATCAGGAAATTCTCATTTCAGGAAGATGACCTCCTCGGATAATTTGAACACCTCCCTCCTACTCTTACAAGACTGTTTGTTAGTTGTGGGGATTATGGGAAATTTGTGATGTAAGAATATGGCTTTGTTACCTCGGTGGAGTCCTTGGTATAGAGTGTTTACACTCTCAGTCACTGGGGAGCAGATTTGCAAGATAATTGCCGCCAGAGTTGGACATTCCAGATCCAGAAAGTAAAAAATCCAGACCAGGATTTGGTTCAACCAATATATAGTATATAGTGTCATATTCACAGAGTACTAATCTGTTTGGTTGAAACAAAATCTTGGTCTGGATTTTTACTTTCTCGACTTGAAATGTCCACTTCTCATTGCTGAGACTGACACAGATCTTGGGCAGGGATCTACGTTTTTTAGTTTTATAGGCTGGGGGGAATCTCTGGACTCTCTGCATTAAAGGGGAGGGGAAAAAAAAATCAAGATCCATCGATCATCCATCGTCATCGCCATGGATTTCTGCTGCATTTGTGCTGTTGCTACCTGGGTGGTACTAGGCAGTTATCTCCCAGTAGGTTGATTTTGCAGAGATGTTATACAGATGTTTGATTAACGTTGATGAAGTTTAGCTCACGATTGGCTTTTCATGGCCTTCATCGTGAGGTCGGCACGCAGCCATTTTCTCCCTGTGCGTCCCTCTCTTTAGTATCGTCTGCGTGGGATTAATTGGTTCACGTTTTACCGGTGATTCAGCCTTTTATGTAATCCAGCTGCCTTACAGTTATTGCAGCGTGGCTCGAGTTACATTAACACAGTCATGGGCTCCATTCCTGGTCGTGCGCCAGCAATCCGTGCTGCCATAGCAATAAGCGGTTGCCATAGCAGCGGATACTACGGTATGGAGATGTCTACTGCAGAAGGCAGTATGCTGTGAGGGGAACAAATAAAAAATGAGTCTGCAGTGAAGGAGACGCGGGAAGCTGTATGTGGGCAAAAGCATCTTCTGATTCCTCTGTCACTCTTGCGTCGATTTGTTTTCCGATAGGCATGCCATCTGCTCGAATCGAGACGGCTGTGGTCAAGGATCTGGGCGCGATGATAGTTTATGCGTGCGGCATTTTGGGATTTCAGGAGTGATCTACGCGGTCTAAGCGTACGCTTTCTTGGATGCCCTGGACTCCTGTCGATGGGGGAAATATCGCGTCTTCTCTGATTAATTTACCATTGGCATCCCTCTTTTCATTCCCCCCCCCCCCTGCTCACTGGAGAAATTAATCTCTGTGCCTGGGGGTGGGGGGTGAGTAGGGATTTGCTGAATCGCCTGTAAATTTGGTTAGTTTTGAGCGTCTCTTAGCGCCGTGTCTGTCGTTTGGTCGTCTACCTGGAAGGGACTATGCGTTCCTATATATTTGCCCCTTGGTGGTGCTTCAGCATGCTAGCTTCAAAAGCAGCTAGCCCGACCGTTGCCTGACAACCAGGCGAACAGGTAAATCAGCATCATGTCGGGGCACGGTGCTGAAATGTGATTTTCTCCTACTTTGTTGTATTTAGTCTTTCTCCCAAGCTTTACCCAAAAATGCATTCCCGAGTCGTGCTGCCAGTCCGTCGGAGCGCCCGAGACTCTCTCAGCTCGTCGTTTATGTTCTTCCCGTCTTCCCAGGTCGACTATATGGATGAAAATGAGGAGTATTTTCAGCGGCAAGCATCACACCGACAGTCCCGCAGAAGGTTCCGGAAAATTAATCAAAAAGGAGAAAGGCAAACTATCATCGATACGGTCGACCCATATCCAGTCGGGAAGCCTCCGCTACCCCGGGTGTACCACACGGTGAGTCTCTGGGCCTTGTGTTATGTAGGTGTTGTTTTTTTTTTTTGGTTTTTGGTTTGTTTTTTTCTCTTTCCGTTTTCGCTTTATTTGCCGTCTGCTCTAGTTCTGTCCCTGCCTTACTGATGATAGTAAGCACACGCAGCTATTTTGGTTTATGCTGTAGAAAGTGTTGCAGTACTGGTCATGAGGTTTATTTTATTTTTTTTTGAGCTGTGCGCGGATTTTGCTTTTAAAATATGCGTCCGTCTGTCTGTCTCCATGTCCGTCTGGGCTGCATTCCTTGGTAGATGTAGGGCCCTCCTACAGGACTGTGCAGGGTTTAGGGTTGTCGGTTAACGACAAGACCAACGTTCCTGTTCTTTTGACATGTTTATACAGACATATCGTTTGTGGTCGGCAGACTCGTTCCCTTCTGCTCTGTCCCTGATCTTTTGGTGGGGGAAAAAAATCCTGTCGTCAAAATTAAGTAGTACTTTGCTGCTTGTTAAATGGAGCCTTGCACTTTCCCACGATCTGTAGTTGCTGGATTCGGGCTAGTTTGATGTCGATGCGTATGCTGATAGTCAATAATAGGTCGTGTTATCCCACAATGCTTGTATTTAGTATCCACATCTTTAATCGTACTGAAAAACTCTGCAGTCATTTTGGATATACAGTATTTATACACATAAAAACAGATAATTAAAAAACAATTTTAGAAAACAGCAAAAAATAGCATATAATCATATTATATAACGTCAACAAATCTGGCACCAGAAGACAGTAAGTTTAACAAATATATTTTGATCGCTTGGAATTTTTAAGGTTAAAGGTGAGAGCTGCTTTTTTCACATCATTTATGAAGACTAAGTTAAGTACATTTTTTGAATTGCTTCTTGGTTGTCATGGAATGCAGTGCGTTTCCAGGGTTTGCTTTAGAGGGGTTTGCCTTATGGGTTTAGCTTATGATGTGGTTTGTCTAGTGAGGTTAGCTTTAGCGGACTTAATTTATTACTATTTGATATTATCGTCTTGATATATTCAGCTCCAAGTTTATCTTGCGGGTCATGCAAAATCTCAGTGGATGCTAAATTATTAAAGAAAATTCACATTCTTGCATCCTTTTAGAAAGTCTGCTGGTGGCAGGTTGGCTTATACTGATCATCTCGGTGAAGTGCATCATGCACCACAGATGTTACATTTTGGAACCAACATGGCTGCCTCCACAAACACTGTTGTTGATGTCTGAGCACAAAAAGCTATAATATTCTCAAAATAGACTGAGTCCAACTACATTTATTATTATTAATACATTTAACAAAATAATCAATTTGATGTATTTATTAATTAGAGAAGCAGTGAAACCCTTACTGTTGACAGTTTAAGCCGCCATGTTGAAATGATGACACAGGGGAATCTCATACAAGAAAATGCTCTCCAACATCAGCGTTGGAAAAGGGGTGTGTTTCGGACGTGAAGTGACATTTTCGGCACACTTTCGTGACATTTTTCCCCGACTTAGAACTCGGAGAGAGATAATCAAAGGTAGCATTAGATACTGTATATGCCGAGCTTTCAAAGCAAAGCTAATTTGCTAACACCATGCTTGTTAACTTGCAGTCACACTTTCCATCCATCCACCCACCCATCTTCAAACAGCATCTCTCAGATAAAGTCATAGGGGGACTGAAGTCCGTCCCATGCTGGGGCACAGTGTGAATGGGTTCGAAACCCTTAGTCTGAAGGTGTGAGGCAGAAAATATGCCCACTACACCTCTCATGTTAAAACCTTTGACTTATTGTCCATTCAGTCATTTCAAACTAATCAGGTGAAACCAGAGGTGCTGCTTTTGTGCTATTTTCCAAGTACAGAACGTTCCCTTTTCCCGGTTGGAAACCGCATCATTTCCAGTCTTCCCAACAAAAAAATCTTATTGTTATTTATCCAGCAAAGCAGGGTAATGAGCCAGAAGGAGATTGTGGTCAAGATGTATAAGCAGAATCTGAAATATTTCTGCCAGATTGTACTCATAATGCTTTATAGGATTCCCCTGCTATGCCTGTGTCCTGATGCACGCTTACAGATCTTTCGATCGTCACTTATGACTGCATTGTTTAAGCTTCCTTGGCATGATGGGTTATTTATATTTGTTTTGTATTTTTTTTAATTCTCTGCTTGCATGAAAGTTGTTATGGGAGCATCCTGGGTCTCATATTTTGAAACCTCAAGCTTTTGGTGTCGATGACCTGGGTTTGAGAAGGTGGCATGTGTGATGATTCTCATATTTTTTCCTTTCTTTTGATGCCGATCGTTTCATTTCGGCGCGCAGGAATGCCCTAAATCACAGGTATTGTAATCCACTATGTGTTATGTGTGTCCGCTAGCGTGTGCCATCTCTGTCTGTGGTGACCGTGACATCCGTCTTGACGTCGTGCGTGTGCGTGTATGTTTGTGCATGCTTGTGCGTGCTCGCGTGTATCCGTGCACATGAGCGTGTCTGTCTCCTGTGTTTGCTTGATCTGTGTTCAGTGTTGCTCAGCTGAAAAAATGCTGTATTTACCTGAATTTCATTTAAGCTAAATAATGTTTTTTTTGCCATGAAATATTTCATCTGTTTTGAAAAAGGTTTTTTTTCCCATTTATTTGTAACCAAAATACATTGAATTTTTATTTGGACAGAAAAAGTTTAGCACAAAATATCCTTTCCTAGAGCTTTAAAAATGCACTGGATATCGGAAGATACAGTGGTACCTCAGTTTTCAAACTCATTAGAACTTGAATTTCTTAAAAGTCAAACCAACCAGTTAAAAAAAGTTGACCTAGAGCTCGATCTGAATCTCATAAGTCAAACCATGAACGCCGACCTAAGAACTTGTATGCGCAGGGAAATGAATCACAGGGCACGACTCTCATTGGAAACAAAGGGTAAAGCTTCAGTCTCAGCCTCGCATTGGCTGTGATATAGCATCGTGCATGTTTACAATAGCTGAATACATATATTTAGACAGTAAAAATACATATAGACAATGATGGAGAGTAACAGTAATTATTATTATATAATAAAATACATTTAAAAATAAAGATCTCTTATTCGTTATTTTAATATTAATAATAAATCATTAATACGTTTAATTGTTATAATATTGTTGTGCCGAGCGGGGACGGAACAGAGACAAAGGCGCAGACGTCAGGGTATCGGGGAATACGGGTTTAATTACAGGTAAGGCAGGCAAAACGCAGACCGACAATATAATGACCGGACTGGGGAAACAAACTGAAACGCGGACTAAATACAGAGGACTAATGACAGCAACCAGAAACAGCTGAT
>JAODJW010000086.1:8379-18552 GCA_026777045.1 Hyperopisus bebe
ACACACACACACACACACCACAGGCAAACAAGAAAAGGGAAACTCGCTGGTTAAAACAGGCAGCACTGATTTCACACTGACAGCATTCCGCTCCAGGCAATTCACACTCGTAACCCCAAGCTGCTGGCAAGAAACAGACCTGCATTTGACCCCCCCACCCCAAAAAGCCCACAAGCCACCTCCCCAAAGACAACAGCCTGCCAGCTCTGCAGCAATCATTCAGGGAAAAGATAACTATTTAAAAAAACTCACATAACTCACTTTTCTGGCAGTGTATGTATAGAATAAAAGGGCTGCTTCATATTCACTTTGCGAGCCGAAGGCTTTACTGCCTCGGAGGCGCAATTAGCCGCGTGCTCGGCGTGTTTGTAACCACGTGGGGACACGGGCCTGCTTTATATAAGCACTACATCAAGCCCCGCGGGCGCCCGCCCAGCCCATAAACAAGGGACGAAACAGAAAGGAACCATGTGTTCATAAAGGCTGACCCGCGCTTTGGTTCCGTCACGTGAAATCAAAACAAGCCGATGCTCAAAAAACACATTCGAGAAATAAACACAAGCAATTCTTTGGCTTATAATCTTAAATGCAGTATTAAAGTAATATAAATAACCTTAGAATTTTATTCATATCACTTTATAAGACCACTAAATATATTAGTGGACTACATCATTTCAAATTTTATATTACATAGTTTATCAATTAACACAACTCGGTCATCCACTGGAAAAATCCAACAGTCCCAAAAGCCGGGTTCCGGCTGCGGCTGAGACCTCAGACGCTCCTGCAGCGAGAGGACAGAGGCTCCCAGGGAAGCTACACACCTTCTCCGTCTCCAGGATCTTGTTCTCAAAGATGGACGTGACGCAGTTCCTCACCACCTCCAGCCTCCGGGCGCTGTTGAAGACGGCGCCAGTCTGGCCAAAGATGGACGCTGCTGGGGCATGAGGGTCACATAAGGTCACACTCCACTCTGTATAACAGTTTGACTTCATTCTGTTTCGTCATACATCTATAATCACTGATATCTTGAAGGGTTTTTCCCCCCCACATAAGACCTGATATCCTGCAATAACCAACCCAGGATGGCAGAAGATGGGTTTCAATCTTTTATACTCACATCGAAGGAAATATTTCACTGAAGTCCATCATTAAAGGTAATGATTAAGTCCAAATAGGGAGTGTAAAGTGTGAAATGTTCATAGTGGGGGAAACAGAGCTGTGGCAGACTGGTGGCTGGCAGCTGACAGTCTGGGGGGGGGATTGGCACCTGGGGGGGGTGAGATGGGTCGCAAGACACATACCTACTGGTGGCCCGGGGGGGACCACACACTTCTTCTCAGGGCATTTGCTTATGGGAGTGCTGTGGTGCTTGGCCAGCCCCTCCTCCAACAGCGCCTGCACGCTCCCCTCATCCACACGGGAGAATGGCATGACGTGCACGCGGAGGTGGGAGCCCTCGGTGGGACGTGGAAGTTTCTGGAAAGCCATGTGTGGGTTGGGATTCTCCTGTGGACCACAAGGCACAGAATCGTATGGAGCCGCATCTGGACACGACCAGCTAGTCAGCTAGCAAGTGCGTGAGAGGGATGGACCAGCCCAGGGATTCTCACGTTCTTGTACAGCTGCTCTGAAATCTCACGGATCCGCTGCTGCAGCTTAGCTGGGTCTGCAGCTTCCTCCTTAAAGTGCTCCGGAGGCAAGGCCACCAGCTACACGCAGGGGGAGAGAATCGCTCAGGTGAAATAATAACGGGGGAGGGGGGGTGCAGACAAGCAGTAGGGGGACAGCATCTCTGCAGATGCGACGCACTGTAGGCGCGACACATCTTCAGTGACACCAGTAGCCCCACCACCTGCCAGTTCCAGCCTCCATCGCCCGTGTTTCACATGTAACGTAGCCGCACCAGTAACACAAAGCGCAGCCTGAGCTCTCCTTTCATCTCATGGATCTGGACCCGATTTGGAGGCCAGCGTCACCTGCCAGATGCTGGGAGGGGCCTCCAGAATGTTCCGCAGCTCACGTAAACGAGCCATACCTCGTCAAACAGATCGCAGGCCCTGTAGGGGGGGCCCCTCTCGGAGACAAAGCCGGCGAACGCCATGCCATCCATCACCTTGGCGAGGAAGTCGTTCTCGATTAAGCCTCTCTGGTCCAGAAAGGCTGTCTGGAGAAGCATTTTTTTTTTACTGAGCATTTCTGAAATGGAGTTATCAGACTGCATGCAGGACAGTGAAAAATGACAATTGCAAAATAACTTCATATGATTAAAATCTGCACACATAACACCGGTACTTCATTCAGAAATAAAAAGGTCTAAATTTAATCAGCATGGTATTATATGCAAAGGTGAATTTCTTTATGTCTCTTTCCCCCTAAACATTTAAAGGCTTTACCGTAAAGGATACCACACAATATGCTAATCCTGACTGGCGGAAATGTGTTAAATTCCTGGCCTGTAATGGAAGCCGGGAGCAGGGCAAGGGGTTCGAGGGGAAATGGGGCGAAAGGCCCTGTGAGAGGTCACCAGAGACATTGACAGGCAAATTCCTGGCCGGGGGGGGTGAATTATGCGTGGCAACCCACCTTATGGAACTGTATGACCGGCTCTGAGTGGATGCGGATCAGTTGCAGGCAGGACCGGTAACCCTGGAAGAGCTGCGCGAAGAGCCAGAGGAACACAGCCCGCACATCCTTATCCTGCGGGACATGGACAGACACAGTTAGACAGATGGGAACAGACATGGACAGACGCGGACAGACGCAGGCAGGCGCAGACAGGTACAGGCAGAGGAGGGCAGACACAGATAGGCATGGACAGACGAGGGCAGATGCAGACAGGCACGGACAGACACAAGACACAGACAGATGCAGACAGGCATGGGCAGACAAACACAGACGAGGGCAGACAAGTGCAGATGCGGACAGGCACAGACAGACAAGGGCAGATGCGGACAGACATGTACAGATGAGGGCAGACGAGTGCAGATGCGGACAAGCACAGACAGATGAGTGCAGACGCAGGCAGGCACCAGCAGATATGGACAGATGTGGGCAGACACAGACAGGGACGGGCAGACGAAGGCAGGCACGGGTAGACGAGGGCAGACACAGACAGACACGGATAGGCATGGGCAGACACAGACAGGCACAGGCAGGCGCAGATTGGCATGGACAGTCGAGGGCAGATGAATGCAGATGCAGACAAACGAGGGCAGATGAGTGCAGACGTGGACAAGCACAGACAGACGAGAGCAGATGTGGACAGGCACAGAGAGACATGGGCAGATCAGGGCAGACAGACATGGACAGGTACAGACAGATGAGGGCAGACGAGTGCAAACGCGGGGAGGCACAGACAGATCAGGGCAGACGCAGACAGGCACGGACAGACTAGGGCAGACGCAGACAGGTACAGACAGATCAGGGCAGACCCTTTCAGACACAGGCAGACGTGAACAGGCACGGACAAATGCAGACAGGCATGGATACGCACAGACAGACAAGGGCAGACACAGGCATACACGGACAGTTATGGACAAACGAGGGCAGACAGACAGGCTTAGACATATGAGGGCATAGTCAGACAGGCATGAACATGCAAGGACAGACAAGGGCAGATACAGACAAAGGCAGACAGGTGTAGGCAGACGAGGGCAGACATGGACTGATAAGGGCAGATACAGACAGGCACGGATTGATGTGGGCAGACGAGGAGAGACACACAGGCACAAGAAGGTGTTTTTGCATTGGCGGGGTGACAAACTGCATGTCTAGTGAATTCAAACCAAACATAAATATGACCATGAGCTGGCTGACCAATCCCTGAACATTTCTGCAGTATGAGATACAGCAGTGCTCAAAGACACAGTTTATGTTCTAGATGGAACTCTACCCTGGTAAATTTCATCATTTCATTAAAATCTGTAGCAGTATAATTATAAACTATAGAGTGATTGAAAAAAAAACACCTGTCAAGTAAACATAATCTAAAAATAAAAAGAAATGACATGAAATATATTTTGTATCTATAGAGTATGAATTCATGCTACTCAATCTTATCACATCCCCTATATGAGCTGTAAGGATTGTGTGTCAGACATGATGAATAAAAGTCTGGCAAAAAATAAAATTTCACCTTTCACCCATTCTTCAGAATTGGGCCAAATCATATCATACCAAATAACATCTTTACGGTCTGTGTTAGATCCTCACTATTTCTGTGAGGTATGTTTTAGTGTTCTTACCAGGTGCTTTATGTTGGGAGAAGCCACATGAGTCGGAGGGAAAGCGGAATCGGCCACCTCAAGGTCAGGATGTAAAACCTTGCGAGAAAAAAGAAACAATGATCAGCTGATTATTCTGTGACACATTTTAATGTCATATCACATCCCCTATATGAGCTGTAAGGATTGTGTGTCAGACATGATGAATAAAAGTCTGGCAAAAAATAAAATTTCACCTTTCACCCATTCTTCAGAATTGGGCCAAATAACATTTTAAAATATTACATATACACATACTAATTGCAATTTTTGGTGAAATCTTATATTTGAAATATTTATATGTATGAAGTCGATAAGATTTACATAATTATTGGTCTGCCTTGCCAGCAACTGGAAGGTTGCTGGTTCAAATCCCCGGAATGCCAGGAGTGACTCTACTCCGTTGGGCCCTTCAGCAAGGCCCTTAACCTGCAACTGCTTCATCCTGGGTATGATGTTAATCTACATCCAGCCTTAAAAGGAGGTCCTCCAACTTACAGGGAATAACCTGGGGGTTGGTGGCAAGATTGGCACTCCAGCCACTGGAAAGAACCTCACTCTGGTCCATTTGGACTGGTGTGGTGCTGAGGTGCCACCTGCCACATGGCTGCAAGCTCCTTACCTTCTAAACTTGCCCTTGCCGGAAAATATCCTCGTCCCAGACAAGAATTAATGATTTCAAACAGTTAAAAATGTGTTAAAAGCCTTCAAAATCTACAACTAACAATAACCACCGACGATATAAGTATAAAATGTTACTATTATAATCATCTTTGTTTTAAAATGTATATTTTTATGAAAATGTTGCCCCTTGAAAGTTGTGTCCTGGATTTTTGTCAACTCCGTCAGATTTCTACAAAAACGTAATTTAATCAGGGAAAAAAAGCATTGTAAGGACCCCTGCCTCGCTTCCTGATTTCAGAAAAGGAGGGGATACTGCTCAAGCACTGGTAAGCGCTCTATTTTTCTGATTCATGGAGTAATATTGAATCAGGTATGTCTTAACTATAACAGGTCAACTCCGTAACCCTTCTAAATCAAACCCATATAAAATTATGGTTTAAAAATGCATATTTTAATTAGCATTAAAAGAATTTAAAAAAATTAAATGGATACTTAGCAAGACTATCCTGTGAAATTAAAAAATAAAACACCTTTGTCAACTCCGTCAACTCAGATATTTTAAAGGTTTTGATGTAATAAAAATGAAATCTGATCATAGATCAGCATAGGAGCTTGCTGGTTTTTAAATGCTTACATTTCCAACACTGCCTCGACCATGGGTTGAGAATCGCTGTTTTATATGATGTCAACTCTGTCAAATGGATCTCTTTCCATTATTCTCAGAATTATTTAATCTTATTAAGTCTTAAATTAGTCCATGTCAATAAAAAAATCAGTTACTACTGTGTGTTATTTGTTTTATAACTGTTTTATGATACAGTGGAAACCGCTTATAGTGATCACGGTTATATGGATCAAAAAGCTTGGGACAGAATAATTCCTGTATAAATACTGTTTAAATAATTCACTTATAGTAATCATGTAGTCCGCTTACAGTGTTCATTTTGGGTCTTTTTAAACACGGCAACATGTGGAAAAAAATTAAAACTCAGGTGATTTTTTTTTTTTTTTTACTTTACTTTGATAAGCCTACTTTGCCTTGCGGTAACCCACCTGCTTCTGACTAGCTACCTCAGGCTACCTGCTGCGTGCACAGAAATCATGATGGGAAAATAAAAGTTATTTTCTCTCAATGACAAATCTAGACTCATCAAAGCTTATGATGAGCCGCCAAAAACGAGCCACTTATATGCGGCAGCAAAACTACAATAAGAGCTTTGAGTCAATTTAACGTTGTGAAAACGCACTGTATAAATAAAATTGAACTGAACTGAATGTTTATGTACAGTACTGTACTGTATTATTGCATATTTGAATTATACATAGTTCTGTAATTTAATTTGTATAGCTGTACTGTATTTGAAATCATTAATAAAATTAAGTAAATTGTGACGCTGTTCGTCTTATTACCTTGTATTTATGTAATAAATATATAAATATCAATTAGATGATAATCTGCCTGAGATATAAAGAAGAAAAGAACACTGGCTATAATGATCATCTGCTTATAGTGATCAATTTCGACCCAGACACATGTGATCACTATAAATGGTTTCCACTGTATTATGAATTTTTGTGCGATTGATTTTTCCCAGAATGACTGAAGAGTAAAATTAAAATCCCCCCAAATAAGATTTTGACCTTATTCTCAAGAATGAGTGATTAAAAAACAGCAGAAATTTCGATCATCTGCTAAAAGACATATTGTGAATAGTGTACATATACAGGGAAAAAACACACACTTTTCAAAGTTAAGAGAAGCCTGACCCAAGTTTAATAATCTTAGTGTAAGCTACAACCCTGGGTTCCTTTAAATCAGAGCTAGATAAGATTTTAACAGCTCTGAGCTATTCGTTAAGTTCTCCCCAATCGAGCTTGATGGGCCGAATGACCTCCTCTCGTTTGTAAATTTCTTACGCTCTTATGTAATCATATGACTAGTCTCTTAATCTGAAGGGCAGAACAGAATGAAAGACAGTGTATTACTATCAACCAATGACCAGGTAATCACACAGTAATCACCCAGTCACACCACAATGCAGTCTCCCTGGGTGAGTTAACCTGCTTCTCAAAAATTAAGTAACCTGCTCATGAGCAGAACAGAATCAAATACATTGGTCACTGGTGATGATGGTAATGGGGCGTCGAACACGTCCCACGAATACGCGTCAACGCGGCTGGCAGGACTCACCATGGACAGGGCGCTGCAGGTCTGCTGCCGCAGCGGCTCCGGCAGATGGGACAGGTGGATGCACTCCGGGATCTTTATTGTCCCGCCATCTAGGTCAGCGATGATGACATCCAGCTGTGCAGAGAACAGGCATAACCAGCAAACTGACCCTTCGCATGCAGCTGCGCTTAAAGCTTACAAATTAACACCTCTGTCAAAGTCCATGAATGCTCCCGAATCTACTTAGTGACCGTATAAGCAATTACGTGGATTCCTGAGCCAAGCGTATCGGGGCACAAGATGCACAGAGGGCGCTAAGCTCACCAGGTCCTGTATGTCACTCTGGAAGACGGAGTGAACACCTATAATGAAAGGTGTAGGGGAACTCAAGACCTCCAGTAAGCGTGACGGCAGGATGGGAATGTATGGGTAACTGGGGTCCAGAGAGAAAAAGAGGAGGAACAGTTATGACTCAGCATTCAATAAAGATTAAAGGAAGTCCAAAAAAAAACGTCTAAATTAGCATTATGTTAATAAAAGCATCTTCTTAGACAGGTAAACACTATCTGATTAGTGAACGGACAGACTCTTCACAAACAGACTGCATGGTAATTTCAATGGTATGGACAAACTACAACTGCTACTCTATGCAGACAAGAAGAAGAGTAAAACTGAAGGTGTATGTATATGACATCATGCTGTGTCAAACCTATCACATTTTGGGAGGTAGAGGAACCCACAGGGTTAAACAGAGGCACCTCACACTGGAAAGATATGACAAAAGTACTCACAAAATACTTGCACATAAAATTCCCATAAGGCCCTTTAAAGTGAAACAACCAAAAACAGAAACCATACAGTAAAACTGAGGGAGCACAGAAATGTGAGGAATACAGCTCAAACCCTACAAATGCCAGCAGGGCCTGCTGTGTCTCATCAGTGAAGACTTCTCTGGCCTTGGGTTGAAGAACAAACACCATGGAAATGCAAGAAACCCACCAAATACCTGTTTTCTGCTGCTCTAAAATAAAAGTGCACACCAGCCCTGAGAGGCCAGCTGAAGTTTTACTCCCTTAGCCAGAGGAAAACCTCACCTGTACTTCAGTGGGAACATAAGTGACTCCAGGGCACGACAAGCATCGCCCAGCCTCTGGTAGCTGGTGGAATGGAACAAAACCTTGTGCTCTGTCAGCACTGCGCAGAACAGGCTGAGGACATTCTGGATCCCTAAAACAGTAAAGATCAGAAAAAAACTATTTACATTTGCTTGTACAGAAAGGAAATCATCCTACCTAACATCCTATCTGTATATCTTGAATCAGTCATGAATCCCCTAGACTACCCCAGTTTCACTACAAGATGATTCAATTTAGGGGAGAATGCCATCATTACCCAACATTATGGAGGTGATATTAATACTGAAATCAGTGTAAATTAGACAAAGGGACTTTCAGACAGCTGGGATAATGTGATTTCACGACATTAGTCTACTTTAACGTCTCCAGTGTAGGGACGTGATATTTCAGTACCAAGTCGAGGCCAAAATCCTGATGATACCCGTTTTTCTGCAATATTGTAGTTACCATGGATGCATCTCTGCCAGACCAGATGGGAGCAGCTTATACGCCTAAAAGTGTTCCAGTCCCCCTCTGAAGCGCACCACTGCCCCCCAAACCCCACCCCCACCCCGTTAAAATATATTTTTTTTAAATAGGACATACCTGAAATTAACTGCTTATTACTCCTGAACAACTCGTAATACTTCAATGAACATGTCTAGTTCAAATCCAGACAGTCAGGAAATTTTAACAGATTACCAACTGATTTCTAAAACTGGTACATACGCAGATTAAAAAAAATATCTACACTGTAACGTTTGTACACTGCCAAAAATGATTTTGTGGTTTGTTATTGAAAACATTCTGCTTAACCTGGAGAACCTCCTGGTGAAGTTACAGACCTACATTACAACATTTACATTTAAGCTCATTCCGATTGGTGACATGATCATTTTGTTGCCTTTGATTCTCCTGTTTTCTATTTATAATTTCCATATTTTTTTCATGTCTCACCCAGCATGGGATTCCGGTCCATCACAGGGCACATACAAATACACACTACATACATTAATGGATCTAAATGCAGCATGATCAAAACAGAAACCCACTAAATTCCTGGCCTGTGCAACACAGAGAACACATGAAGTCCTGACACACAGTGCAGGTCCATTTGAAATCCCTAAACCTCGGAGAAGTAGGGGCGCTGCACTTGCTACTGAGTCACAGACTACAAATAACAATGACAAAAATAATAATGATAAAAAAAAAAACGTTCAAAAGTGGTGCATTGGATCACATCCTCAGAAAATTCCATTCTGACAGATTTCAAGTTTACAGTTCCTGTTATTCTTCGCTATCACACTATCACTGGAATCATTAATCACATTAGAAAAAAAAAACTGCTGACATAAATATCTTTTAATCGGTTCACCAGTAAACAGGAACATAATATTGAGCATTCAGATGGCACATGTCCTGAGTAAAATAAGGAAAGGCAACTCGACCTTCAGTTAGCTTATTTAGCAAATGTACAGAACTCCATAAACCCATAGTAAGGCCATGATGTACCTAAAGAAATATCCTAAGTTTGGTAATAATTAAGAAGGACTCCATGCACTTGTTCTATTGTGTCTTACTGCTGCCATGCAACTGGTGGAGAATGCGGTTATTTGATAAATACAGACAGCGTGATGTGTAATGTACTGGCCGTTCCAGAGCTTAAAGGCGATGGGTTCTTGGAGATCTCCAAGAAATTTAGCTGTACTTCTTTTCTGACCTTGAGCTGTTTACTTATCTGTACACACTTTCAGCCCCACAAGGAGGATAGACGGCAGCAGAGCAGAAATCAACCAGGCTGTTATTTCTCGCTCCTGCTGCTCCCCTAGGGGCTGCTCTTCCTGCTCAGTGTGACACACACACAGGAAATTTTTCTGCTATGACTTTCAGCATCAGGTGCTTCGCGTGGGTGGGACAAGTGTTATGTCACATGGTTCTGCTCCCCATCCTTATCCTTGGCTTAATTCTTGATTCTAATTTTAAAATTGAGAAACAAATC
>JAODJW010000086.1:18562-29812 GCA_026777045.1 Hyperopisus bebe
CGTGCTCCCCCCCCCCCCCCCCCCCATGTCTCCGAAATTCCTTTCGAAGAACTTCTCACCTGATTGGCTAGTATGGTGTGTCTGTACACCATATTGCGTCCCCCAAAACAGAAAAATACACGTTTTATTGTTTTGCTCATCCAGTGCAATTTTCGTGCCACATATATATGTCATATATAATATATTCATAGATACCCTTACAACCATGCATTTTCATTAAGTACAAGCATTACACATACTACGACCTCACATCGGATAGGACATTACGGAAAACAGATCACAGATATCTATATTGCCACTTTCCCTGTTGAACAGCAAGAAAAAAACTAGAAGTTATTTATACAGCAAGTATTTGTAAACATCAGCTGGATTTCAGATGGTTTGCCCTTCAACTCAGAAAAGTTTGCTGCCACTGTTCTATATAAGGAACGGGAGGAAAAATACGGGTCAAGAAGCTTCTCGTAAAATAGGGCAGCAGGTAACATCACAGTTAAGGACATGAATTTGTAATCCAAAAAGCAGACTATTGCTTATTTATGGAAACATAAAGGGGAATGCCAAGCCTGTAAGCAGGAGTTTACACAAAATTGTGTTTTTTTTTTTTTTGCTGTTTCTAGCATGACGCTCATTTGCCCTGAGGTGACAGCAAGTAATTTGCAGTTTCACACAATTCTCAATAATCATTCGGAATCATATAACTCTACCACGGGAGATCCACGGGAAGGTGGATTGTTGATGTCCACCAACAATTCAGAGCAGACAAAAAATCAGGTCTCCTACCGAGAGTCATTTTTTTTGTACCAGCACATAGGATAAGGAAAAAACAGACGTACAGTGGTACCTCAGTTCTCGAACTCATTAGAACTCCGTAACGTCGAACCAACCAATTTGAAAAGAAATTACCTAGAATTCGATCTGAATCTCAGAAGTCAAACCGTGAACGCCGACCTAAGATAACTTGTTCGCGCGGGGAAATGAGTCACGCGGCACATCTCTCAGCGGAAACAAAGGGTAAAGCTTGAGTATCAGCCTCGTATTTGCTGTGATAGCATCGTGTATGTTTACACTAGCTGAATACATATATTTAGACAGTACGAGTACTCGTAAAAATAAATTTAGACAATGATAGACAGTAACAGTAATTATTATTATATAATAAAATACATTTTAAAATAAAGATTTATTATTAATTATTTCAATATTAATAATAAACCATTAATACATTTAATTATAATAATATTGTCGTGCCAAGTGGGGACGGAACAGAGACAAAGGCGCAGACGTCAGGGTATCGGGGGAATACGGGGTTTAATTACAGCTAAGGCAGGCAAAACACAGACGGACAAAACAATGACCGGACTGGGAAAACAAACTGAAACGCGGACGAAATACAGAGGACTAATGACAACAACCAGAAACAGCTGATCACACGGGGATTCCAGACGGGGTTAACAAGGGGGCTTGGCACACGGAAGGAGCGGATGATCGAGGCAGGACACATTGTTTGGATACATTTATTTTCTTACTTTACAAATTACTGCTTTGATAAATGTCCTTAGATGTGTTTAGTACAGTGTATGCTCATCTTGTTTTATCCGGTTCATTTTGTGTTTAAATGCTTTTTGGGGCCGGGAACCAATTAATTGGTTTTCCATTATTTCTTATGGGGAAAATTCAATCAGAACCCGAACTTTTTAGGATTCGATGCAGAGTTCTGAATGGATTAAGTTTGAGTTCTGAGGTACCACTGTACTGCTAAGTAGGATCTTGTTTTACAATAAATAAAATTTTTATAATAATATCAATAAAAATACCATAGCTGTAATTCCCATTTATAGCTCAAAGCCACTGCAGTAGTAGAAGAAAACCAAAAGTGAACAGAAACAAGGAACCTCAGTGTGTCCATCAAGGACAATGACACTGACATCACTTACATAACAACAGGGCTAAAGTGTTTCATCGTAGGTCATAAAGAAGTTACAATTAAGGAAGCATGCAACATTCTGCATGGTGTCCTCCTTTATGGACCATTATTAATATTGCACTACTACAATCAGAAGAGTATGTCATGTGAAATGACCAACTAAGATGAAGACAAAAAAAATAAACTGGGGAGCAACTATGATCTACAGAGATGTATCTTCATGGTGATGCTGAGCATATACTGTACATCCTAGTAATGTTGCTAAGAAAGAGTCTTTAGATTGATTCAGCTTAGTGCTAGATATTCAACCAACACTTAGCTATTAAATATCCAAACCTAGTGAGACCAAATCTGATGATTTTTTTCCCCAGTTGAACATTATACATATACAGAAATCTACTGCATTAGCCTTTCACTCAATATTCTAAAATTAGATTACAAAAACTGCAAAAACCATATCTGTGAATTACATCACTTCCCAAGACAGCTTCATAATTGATTAGGTATGTGGACGGAAGTAAGAATTTTCAGAAATCTGGCCTTTGGACAGGACAAATTCTTTGATAAATGTGTTGTTCATTAGCAGAACAATGCAAGACTGGAAACTGTAAATAACCAGAGAATATCGTCTTCTGGGCTCAGAGCCGATTCTGGGCTGGGCTGGGTCGATATGGATCGCTCAGTGCACATATTGCTGGAAAGCCAGATTCACAAGGCTCACTAATCAGGATCAAATTATCCATCCAGTTGTGTTGCTTGGGTTGTGTAACATAATAGAGGAACATTCAAGAAAAATTAAGGCCACAGTACTGAACCCCTTCAGGAATACTTTCCTCCCAAGAAACCTAATTTAAAGATTTACAAATTTAGAAGAATTTTTACTCCCCAAATGAAGCAATAATCTGGTATAATGGTTAAGTCCTGTCATTTTCCTCTTCTATGCTATGAAATACTTTGCCAATTAAGCAATCATAGCTATATGCACACTGAAAATGATGCAAGTGATGCAGGCTATTAAATCATGTTTCAAAAAGGATTCCTTCTGACAAGCCTGCAAGTGATGTCAAAGAAGGCCTCAGAAACACTAGAGATACCACTAAGTACAAAGGGCTATGACCCAAGGTTTCTAATTTTCTTAACTAAATCTATACTAATAAAGGAACTTTGTTTTTTGTTTGCATGAATAATAGAATGAGGTAACTAACGTTCTTGTAATCTAATCATCTAATAACTTTTCTCAAAAATAATTGACCTGCTTTTATTGTCACCTAAATAACTGACAGCCTTTTTAAAGCTCCAAAATATTGTTGAATTGTTCAAATATAAACCCACTAAAGTTGTTCTGGTTGAAATTTTATGCACCTTTGTTGCCATTGTGCGTAAAACTTGTTTTTCTGGCGTATTTAACCAACGATACGGGGGCTTGATTAATGTCAAGCAGCTTCTGACTAATTGTTCAAACATTACAAATTTCATGGCTTCATGACAATTTCAGGAGGCATCTAGATAGACAAGACAAGATACTATTATGTCATGTTTGCTATCAGTAATAATATTTAACTCTTAACACGCTTCATTAGAGCAGGATAATGTGCTGAACTTAAGCCCATTCGAAGAGTACATGTGATTGCAGTGGTATGTCTTGCTGCATACTGACAATAGTCCAATAGTCCATGTTAAATTACACATAAACAATAAAAGCTAAAGAACGGCGAACACACTCATACTAACCTAGCTGCTGGAAAAGGAGAGCCACACTTTTAAAGGTCACAGGCAGGTTCCGGTTCAGAGGAATCTGGATCACCTGTCGGTCACCTGCTCCCAGGGAGAAGAGCTTCTGCCATGGAGAAAAAAATTAAAACTACAAAGAGGCCAAACCACAGGATACCTCAACTGCTGAGTTCTTCCCTGATCACAATGGTCCATTAAAAGGTAATCAATGCTTTGGTATATTAGAGATATTGTTATTAATGTACAGCAACAAGAAGCAAGGAAATTTCATATAATTAATCTGGTTTCACAATGTGCCTCCAACCGTACTGTACCCAAACCAATAACCTTTCTTTGCATCCCACACAGGGAGAATGGAGAGCATGCTTCCAGACAAGACAGCAGTGATCACAGAATAATACAAAAAGTACATATCAAGCCTGCTTTTCAGTCTAGCAATTCTACATTAAGTCAATTATACCTATGTATGCCAGATTCTTTCAAATAGTCTGAAAATTGCAAGTGTAATCAGTTATATCTCTCCAAAAATCTTAGTGTGGTGGAGGGGTTTGCATGTCTTAATGATCCACAGAGCTATGTCATATGGAGAGTGAGTTCTTGGTGGGGCCTCCCTTGGTGAATAGGGAGAGGCCAGGCAGACTTCAATCAAAAAAAAACCCAACAGGGTTACTGGGACCCACTCACGGAGCCGGTGCTGGGGGTGGCGTTTTCCAGATATGTTTCAACCATAAAAGCCATCCACATAACCCAGCTGGGCTCAGCCTGAAAAGGCAGTGTGGAGCCATCTTGTTAGCTAACTATGATGTCATGGTGAAAGGGTGATGTCAGGTGTAGCCATTTGAGTGGCAGGCATGAGCAAAAAGGACCAGATGGGTTAGATCGTGGCAATTGACAGCAATCTGGAGCATCCAAGCTTCTGGGAAAGCCTCCTGGATCTCAACAAGTGGCGAATTGTAATTGGATTTCTGCGTAACCCAGGAAGAATCCAGGGAAAGAAGTCTGAATACAAGGATATTCATAAGTGTGCATGGTACCAGAGCACCATACCCAAAGGTCTATAGAGCTGTCTCATCTGATTGGATGCTGTGTTTTGGACTTTGAAGTGAAGAGACAGGCAGAGCTATTACGTGATCACCACTTGGTGATTTGGCAGATGAGGAGGAGGCCAGAAGGCCCAGAACAATCGAGATGAGCTATGGAAAGAAGAGCTGAAATTGCCATGGTGGTCAGAAGCTTCTGGGAAGGAAAGACTGCATGAAATCCATCCAGAGATGTTGAGAGCACTGGAAGTTGTTGGGGTGATGTGTTTAACATGCCCTTTTAATGTTGCATGGAAGGCAGGCAAAGTACCTCTGGACTGGCAAAAAGGGGTTTTACTGCAGTGCATATTTTTAAAAAGAGGAACTAAATGGTTGCGTTCTAAATGTGGAGGATCACAATTCTCAGTCTAAATGGGAAAGTCTATTCTAGGCTTCCAGAGAACAGACTCCACCAGATGGTCACATTTAGGATTTCGGAGGAACTCCAGTCCAGCAGTGGAGCAGCAGATCGACTCCGTCTCGCACAGCTGGCACAGCTTTGTGTGGCTTTGTGGGAATATGCTAACGCGGTCTACATGTGCTTTGTGGATTTGGAGAAAGCATATGGCCACCTTGGCAGATCCTGTTGGAGTTACCGCAGGAGGATGGGGTACCAAGGCTGCTACTGTAGACTATGTGGTCCCAGTGTGAAAACAGTAAGAACTAAAATCATAATCAAAGCCATTTAGAGTTGGTGTTGGCCTCCATTAAGGGTACATCTCGTCACCACTCCTTTTGGGATATTCAATGAGATTTCATGGAGGTTAAGGAATAAGGAACAAACGTCTTGTTTGGGGGGGGGGGGGTGGGGGTAGTGAGTCACTGCTGTATGTGAGATAATAGGGATGGGGAGCAGCACCTCACAACCACAGCTGACTGTGGTTTTGTGGGCATTGAAGACGTTCGCATTAGTAAAGCAGGGTGTAAGTCAATCACAAGTACGAGTGGCTGGAATGAGGTTTCTTCACAAGGCTGCACACTCACTCTACATGACAAGATGAGGAGTTCAGGCATCCAGAGAGACCTCAAAACGGAACCACTGCTCCAGCAGATGAAGGCAAGTGGCTCGGGCACCTTATGGGGATGCCACCTGGATGGCTCCCTAGGGAGCTGGGCACGTCCCAAATTGTGGAGGACACAGCAAAGACCCAGGACACGCTGGATGGATTACATCTCCTAGCTGGCTTGGGAACGTCTAGGGATTCCCCAGAAAGAGCAAGAGTCTGTGGCCAAGGAAAACAAGGTATAATCTGACTTTCACAGCATGCTCCCACAGGAATAGTGGCAGAAAAATGATGATTATGAAGCTCAAAATTGTCATTTATTTGTGGATTCCGATAAAACAAACTCATCAAACAGGAAATATGAAAAAAAAATTGCGTACATTATAAAAAAAAAACATGTATTCCTTTTCATTTCTAAACCCTTAATCCTTCATTTACACAAGTTGAGAAAATCCAGCAAACAAATTCACACTAGATGGAGTCACCTGTAGTTGAATTCTGGACCTTACTTCTTAGGACAGACCAGAAAAATTTGTGGACGTCATTGTTTGGCCTCACCTGAGATCCTCCAGCCAGCGGTACAATGCAGGTAAGCAGGTTGGCCACCAGGCTTTCCAGTGGGAAGTTGAGGCTGTCTATGTATACTGTGTAAATCAGACCCAGGCAGCCCTGCATGATTGAGGCATGCGCAGGACTTAGCATGTATACTCAACCACAAGCTAACCACAATGTCAAAAATGAAATTTGACTATTTACGCAAACTCAGAACAGGAGTCAGTAAAAGCTGACAAGGTAGAAAAATAAATACATTTTACAAAATAAAGTGCTTTTCGCATACAACACGGCTGCTTAAGAATGCTTTACATGTTTTTATCTAAATCTGCTATTAGTGAAAATACAAAAACCAGAACTCATTAAGATCATTAAGCAGCTGACATGCTGATGGATATTTTGGTCTTAACAGATGGGAGTCATCAAGAGGTTAGTACAACAATGTGCATGTGAAGCCACCCATCATAAACCAAAACAGCAAATCTGAGGTAATAGTCACAGTGCAATTTCAGGCATTAGTGTTATGAGGGACATAAAAATCTGTAATTACACAGATTTAGAAACTAAAGAGAAAGAACACGAGAAAATGTTTTAACCATATTGCTTTTGAATGCTGATCTGATGTAAGTCAGATCAGTTTCTGTTTACAATTGCTTCCTATAATAGACAAACCAATAAACAAATCGACAATGGTTTGACATTTGTGCAACTTTAGACCATGCCACTGGCGAGCGGACTTGAGATATTAGCAAAATGTAACTCAATATGAACCTCCAACAGAGTTCCCTGTCAGCAAACACATCGAGCAGACCTTTTCCGTCTGGTTCACAGCAGGGTTCTCCTCAATTTTCCATCTCACTCATGGGAGATTTACTTAGACAAAAATGTTATAAGGGCAGAACGAAAAATAATTGGTTCAGAGAGGGAACCAATCAGATTGTAGAGGAGGTGGATCTTAGCAACCAGAGGAGACGGGACCAAGACATCCAATTGCTTGGTCCCGCCCCCTCTACAATCTGATTCGTTATCTCTCTGAAACCAATAATTTTTTGTTCTGCCCTCAGAACATTTTTTACATACAACACTCCCACAAACTACCATCCAAGATTATGTGCAGCACAAACAGAAACTGTGGCATAAGGGAAAACACAGTATACTATTTTGTGTCCCTCAGACTACATTTTTGAAATACATTTTAAACATTTAAAAAGTTATAATCAAAAAAAGACGCCTCCAAAGCACTGTGCTATTGCAAAGCGCAGACTAATTCCTACCGGTCAGATCTTGGTGCAGATCTAGACTATGACATTTGCAAATTGTATCCAGGATCCCCTAGAGCTGGACTAAACAGTCTGCCCTACAAAGGTGGGGGTGGGGGGGCAGAACTGGCTGGAGCCCCGTTTTTGGCACGTGGCTTTCATCATATCTGTCTGGTGCGTCTACTGTTACATGTCAAAGAATGACTGGCACTGAGTCGCGAGGTTTGTCTCTGGGGACGGGCAAGGACGAGTGAGAGCTTCTCCAAGGAGATAATCCTGCCCTTTAGTCAGTGCAAATGCAGGCAACTCTAAACGAGCGGAGAGCTACATTCAAGTAAAAAGCATGTCAGTTGATTCTAAATATGAGGCTTATATATTTAAAATTAAAATATTTTGACTTTACCCGAAATATATCCGGTAAATCCACTCTGGATACCAGAATAAGACTTTTAGGTGCAAAGACTTGAGCGGGCTTTATCAAACCATCCACCTCTTCTCCATCTTCATCCCCATCTCTCTCGCCTGCCTTCAGACCCTAAAAGAAAGAAAGAACTGGCATTAATAAGCAATCATACCTTCCTTTCCCTAATTTCAGACTTTGTTTATTTGTTATCTTAAGTTGTGTCTGGTACACAGTATAAGAAGTGCAGAACTACTTGAAGTACAATAGTGATTTGTGATGACTTGAAAATGCCTCATGGGCAAAGCAGGAGCAGGGAGGGTCTTGCTGTAATACACTGGAGTGGCAGCACACTTGGAGTGGTGCAGGCCCAGGATGTAACAGATGAGTTTACCAACAGCCGCTGACTCTGTCCTCCCACAAAGCTGGGCATACAGGGTCCCGGCACAGAGCTAAATAAACAAATGAACGTGCCAGCTTCCAGCCTGGGCCCCCATGTTCCTGGCTAGGGACTGCAGCCTGACCCCCAACCCCCCAAACTTATTCAACATGCCACTTGAGTAGCTGTTACAGGCCCAGCCTTGGGGGGGGGGGGGTCTCACCTCTGGCAGCACTGAGTGATTTTTAAATTGCCTTCCTCTGTTTCAGGGAAGGCAGGGTATGGCAGAAAAACCAATTGATACAAAGTGACTAATTAAAAAACCAAAGAAGGAAAATGCATTAGCGATTTTACACAATGGTAGCCTTGGTGGTGTTTCCCATTGTAATCATGTAAAAGAATGTCATCTTTGGATTTTCCAGTTTAGGAAGATTGATTTTACTTAACTGGAAGGTTAATCTAACATAATTCAACATGGAATCTGGCATGTAAATATTAAACATAATGAAAATATACTTACAAAAATTCACAGAGTGAATACAGATTTATGAAATTCAAATAAATTCTGCATGTTAAAATTAGTAACAATAAAAAAGGTTGGTGGAGCAGCCAAAACTTTTAACACAGCTGTATCATCTTCACAAAAACAAACGTTGCCAAGAACATTCAAAATTAATTTATATTTAAAACTCCCCAAAGTAAAATTAACTGCCAATAAAGTCGAAAGTAGAAACAGAGAGAGAGCTTTCAAAGGAGCCTGTCCTCACCCGTGGCTTGGGACACGATAGCTGAAAGGCAGAGCAACCAATCACAAGAGGCGTTAAAGGAGAGTGAAAGGGCTCAAAGTCATTCACACAAATGATTGCATACAGGCGCTGATTTTTTAATAAAGAGAAAAAAAATTAAAGGTGGTGAGGGCTGAAGCATTCAGGCCAGGAGAATAGGTTTGTAAAAGGTCAAAGAATGAGAAGGATACTAAGGAACAGGAACGACTTGGTGTAAGGACCTGTACATATTTATGCAGGCAAGTCATCTTACATACCAACTGCAGTTCATGTAATGCTTTGAAGTGTAACAAACCAGCGACTGAAAGGAGACATTTAATAGCTCAAACACTAGAAAGCTTCTTTTCAATCATAAGCCCTAGATAGAAAAACTGAGAAAAGTCAGATAATGTAATTGTGTTTATACACAAACTAAATTTGTTTTTGTGCTTTAATAAAATAATGTAATGGAGTGTTCTCTGCTTAGCTGAGATGTTATTATAGTGCAGAATTCTAAAGAGACTGCGCTAACCCTTCATTTTCTCTTTCCATAACTAAAATATGCTGAGTTGAAATTCAAGATTTGCAAAATGATTAACATTGTTATTTAAAATATAAAGTTAAAAAATAATAATAAAAAAACTAAAACCATTTAAATAAAGTATTAATAAAGTTTTCTTAGATTGTTCCAATTTTCATGGGGCAATACACAAATATGACACAGAAGATCTAGTAAAGTTTATGTTGAAGCTTGGATATAGAGATGTTACTGAAAGGCCTGTCTATCTGTATCAGGCGTGTTAAATTAGGACCTAAGCTCTGCAGGGTGGTAGGTCTCCAGGGGCAAGGCTAGGCAGAATGGGGGGCCTGGCAGACCTGTGACTTACTGGGCAGCACTGCCAGGGGTTGCTGGGGGTTTAGAGAAGTGATTCCCAACCCAGTTCTCAAAGACCCCAAGGCGGCCCACATTTTTGTTGCCTCCCAGCAACCTGCTAGACAGTCCAGTAAGACGTAGACCGTCTGGGGGTCCCTGAGGACTGATTTTGAGAGATACTCGATTAGAGTTTGTGTGTGCTGGGCACATTTCTTTCCATGGTCCACTAGGTATGGCCTGTGATGTCTTCTGCCCTAAGCTGCCTGGAGCTTCTCACCCAGAATTGATTGAAGACTGATGTTTTAGGCTTAAGGACATTGTTATTCCTTAGAATGAATTGCACTTAAATTTGAAAAGAAGAATAGCCCAGAACTATTTATGTCTATTTTGTCTCTTTGGGTGTAAATCATTGGACCCGAGGCAATTTGATTCAATTATAATTATTGAGGGGATTGTTCTATGCATTTGAAATCTCTATCTGATTTGAGTAGCTCATAGATCATCAGGTAGTGTTTCTTTTATGAATATTAGTGAACCTTCCCCTCACCTGGAGCCAACACCTTATCGTGGTGGAGGGGTTTGCGTGTTCCAGTGATCTCAGGAGCTAAGTTGCCTGGGGCTTTATGCCCCTGGTAGGGTCACCCAAGGCAAACAGGTCCTGGATGAGGAACCAGACGAAGGGCTCATCAGACCCCTTATGATGAGTAAAAACATGGAATCACGTTTTCCCTCGATAGGACGCAGGTCACCAGGCCTCCCCCTGGAGTCAGGCCTGGGGGTGGAGCTCGATGGAAAGTGCCTGGTCGCCAGGCCTGCACCCATGGGGCCTGGTCGGGCACAGCAAGAAGAAAGCATGTGGGTCCCCCCTATAATGGCCTTACCACCTGTAGGAGGGACAAAAGGGGTCAGGTGCAATGTATGTTGGGCGGTGGCCAAAGGCGGGGACCTTGGTGGTCTGATCCTTGGCTGCAGAAGCTGGCTTTACGGACATGGAATGTCAGCTCTCTGGTGGGGAAGGAGCCTGAGTTGGTGCGCAAGATTGAGAGGTTCTGACTATATATAGTCGGGCTCACCTCAACGCACGGCTTGGGCTCCTCAGGGGGGGATTGGACACTCTTCCACTCTGGAGTTGCTCGTGGGGATAGGCGCCGTCCAGGGGTGGGCATACTTATTGCCTCCTGGCTGGGCACCTGTACATTGGGGTTTACTGCGGTGGACGAGAGGGTAGCCTCCCTTCACCTTCAGATGGGGGGACGGGTCCTGACTGTTGTTGACGCTTATGTG
>JAODJW010000086.1:29912-41253 GCA_026777045.1 Hyperopisus bebe
GGGGGGGGGGGATTCAGTGCAAGCCCATTTGTTCACCTGAGTTGCAACCCTAAAAACTGAGTTGTTCCCCTCTTTGTTTCATTGCTCATATCCCTGAAATAGCCCTTTTTGTTCTTTCTTCTTCCCCCACAAATTCCTGTAATGTCTCTCTCACATCCTCCTGCCCCCCATGTTGCGTAGATCATCTCCGTTTCCTCCAACACAGATCATACACCCTGCATCTGGGTAGGACCCTCATGGGGCCTGTAATGTCCAGGCTGGCAGCTAAATGGCCTATTTGAGCATGTGCCTGGTATTTTTAGGTCTGGCATGAGTGTGTATATCTACGCATCCATGTGCTTATGCAGCATGTCGGTGAGACTGAATGTCTGGGCTTATGTGCCGCTGTGGGTAGGGATTCTGTAATGGACCCAGCAATAGAGACCCCCCCATATACATAATGACTGTACATGTAATGTAATTCTACACAAGTACAACTTTATCATTCCTGTAACTTCAGAGTTACACAGCCACAATATGCTGTTTCCTTTATCTGAATATGGGGTATTTCCTGTTGATACTTTGACAACTTATATGTTACTTGCCAGCTAAATGGGGAGATTCCCAGAATGTGGCAGTGAACACTCTTACTGTAACGTTAATTTCCACTTTTTTCAACAACTTTTCCAAACCTTAATCGTAACATTCAGTAGACATTCTTACAATGAAAAATTGTTAGCGGGAATCATGTGGGTTCCTGTTTTTGTGATAAATAACAGTCAGATTATTATGAAACTACCTCTGATGAGCAACAGACAGTCAGCAGTAACAGACTATCCACAATAAAATCCAGGACCACCCATTTTTAGGGTGATGCAGATGGAGTGTCAATTTAACACACTCTCTACTGGGGGGTCAATCTCCTCTCGATCAGCTATGTCAATGTCATTCATGGAATGAAAACATGTGAACTCTTTAATCTGCATTACAAGTTTATCAAACTGAAAATGTGTGACGAATAAATGTGCTGTTTTGTACAAGGGATACATATCTGTACGTTAGCATGTGTGTGTGAGCATAAGGAAGCCTGTTGTGGTGTTTAATGCAGATGTCCCCCACAATGTAATAAAAATCTGTTATTTTGATGTTGTGGGGACCGTTTTTCAGGTCCCGACAAAGATCTATGAATATAATCAAATAACTAAAACTTATGTTTGGTTAGGGTTGGGTAGGGGTTAAGGTTGTCAGGTTGGGATTAGAGTTTTCCCCATAGAAATGAATGGAGAGTCCCCACAAAGATATAATTACAAACCTGTGTGTGTGTGTGTGTGTGTGTGTGTGTGTGTGTGATTACAGATCGCTAGTGATCACAGGAATGCTGGATGAATTTCAGTCATGTTTGTATCACATAAACACCACAAACAAGCGTCGTGCTGGGTGGTAATGGTGCCAGCCCAGTGCCACAGTGGCCAGGGAGCAGTTAGTAAGGAATGCAGCGGCACATGCACACACCCCCCCACCAGACAGGCGCCGACAGGGGGATTGGAAGCCCCAGGAGGCCATCTGCACGGCATCCGGATCCGCCCTGGGAAACCTTCTCGGCCAGAGCGGGAGGTCCAGCAGCAGCAGGAGAGGCTGATGTATGCGCTCAGACGCCTTATACACCTCTGCATGCGGACCTGAGGCATTCAGTCCTGAGTCCGCAGCAGTGCTTAAACCCGGACTATGCCATAGTCTGGCAGAATATACCTGGAAGTGTAATGTCCTCGGGAAAAACAGGAATAGTTTCTTTGGACATCGACATCTAATCTTTGCTGTTAAAATAAAGTTGTGTTTACTTTTGTGTCAGTGTTTAACTCAGGAATTAATCATTCAGCGGGAAAAGGAAGGACAGGCTAACCTTTTGCGGGCGTTCGTTTAGGGCTGCGCTGCCAGCCAGATGTCTCTGATGTCTCTGATGTCACTGGCTCTCCGCAGTGACGTAGCAGGGAAACATCCATCGAACGCGATACCAAGAAGATGGGGGGGGGGCGGTGGCTGCCAGTGAGGGACTCCCTACATAAGGGAAGCACATCGGCCTCTGTGTCTCGCTGCTGCTCCCCCCGCTGGATTCTGTCACTTTGCTGGGCCCGTTTGATGTCATAACCCACGTCAGATCGGTGCACTGCCAGCCCTCACCTCGTACCCCCCAAACGCCCCCCACTCCCCAATGCAGCTGCCCAGGGTTCAGATAACGGAGTGCTACTCTTGTTCGCCACATGACACACTCCACGTCCCAGCCAATCACATCCTGCCTCTTCTCAGGGGAGTCTCTCATTAGCCTGACCAGCAGTGGGCATGTGAAGCCTCAGCCTGGCCGGACCCTGGGGTCACGGAAAGAGTCAGTGAGTCATAGACACCGACTGGAAAAAACATTTTAAAGGAATGTGCCTTTGAGTGACTAAGTTCTAAAAAAGTTTTTGTGAGACAGACGTGGCTTTGAACTCGCTTAACTATGTTGAAGCAGCCAGAAAATACAAATATAAATAATCACACCCAGAGAGTACGGAAAAAAATCCAGTGTTAGTGAAGCATGAAGACCATCATAAATATCAAAACGGGGGCTGGGAGATGAGGGAGACATTTTGGCATGATGTGATATTCTGTGGCGCTATGGGCAGAGCGCTTGAATGAAGAGATGGGAGGGGGGGTCAACTGGACAACTACTGCCATGGCCAACCCCTGCAGCGCGGAGCTGGGAGACCCCACAGGCCTCAGCGCAGACATAGGTGGGAGAGCCAGAGCCAGGCCTCCTCCCCAGATCCACCTTCCTGCTTCACGCCCCCTGTTTCGCACATTGAGAGAGGGAGCAGGTGACAGTGGGGGGAGGGATTTTCCCCCAGGAGGGGGTCTCGTGCTGTGGTGAGCCATGGTGAGTCCAGGGGTCCTGGAGTCAAAGAACTAGTGTGTGGCTCCTGTATAAATGCCTTGCAGCCATGGCTCTGTGTACAGGTGCCAATATTCCATATTGTCAGACTTATTAGTACAGTGGTTACAAGGTCTATAATAGGTTAATAAAGTGAACAGCATCAACCAAATGCTTCAGTATCAATGCAGTCCTCTCCTGTTGAATCATTTCACTGTCAACCCAAAAATCACACAGAGAAGAGAGAAAATGTATCAAATTTCATCATCACCAGGTTAAGGACTTACTCAGCAAAGTGCTTACGTCTGTGCTTACACTAAAAAAGCTAAAACCGACCTTGAAATAATCACTCCAGTGTAATGTTCCAGGCTACCAGGAAATATTGATTTCTAAAGCAGGCAACTCCAAAGATATAGATGTAACTACATGTGGCTTGGTTAAATAGAGTATTATTATAACCAATATCCTGTAATTAAGATGCATAATGCAACAAAGGCACTGTGTGATGCCTCATTTTTGCTTAGACTGTTGTATTCTATGTTTGTTAAAATTTGAACAAATGAGGTTCTACCAAATGCTAATCTTCAAAAGAAGAAGTATTTGCCTTGGTGTATTACTTTTTGAATACCGTAATTCATCACATTTAATATCTGAAATTTTAGCTGAAATTGTTCTTGAAAGTAATTTTCCAGTTCTAGACAAATTTCAGTAAATTATGAAGCAATTGGATGGTTCTTGATTACTTCATATCTTCTACAATTGTACTACAATGTATAGGCCTACTGAAAAATGTTTTTCCCCTTTATGTAAATCGTATGTATGTTCAACATAATGGGTAATAGAAAATATTTAAAAAGAAGAATAAAATGATAACAGAAATAAACACCATACTGTCAATTGTGTTTATCTCATTTTTATGTAATTTTTACCCCAATAATTGTAAAATGTATAAGGCCATCTGTAAACCAGGGTAATTCCAAAAAGTTTGAATTACATTTACATAACATTGATGTGTTTTCATTGATGTGGTGGGTTCACTTGTTTATGAGATTTTGTGTATACCAGTAGTGCTGTAGTTATCGCAGGATAAAATGAAAAGTGTTCCTTGTAGGTCCATGTAACGTTTATCATTCTGAATTGTCAAGCTAAAAAGTTAAAAGAAACAAGCTAAACCTTCCCAGAGGAAAACAGAATATTGGAAGATGAATGAATTGGAAGGCAATGGACTCTACCACTGAATGGGGGGGGCGGTCCTTGGCCCTTGCAAATCTGGTAGGAAGGGTCTGTTGTAATTGGCTTGCATAATTTCTCAGATTGCATAATACTAGTATGTTGTTATTATTAATGACAGAAGTGCTGGGAGTCTCTTACAAATTGACAACAGCTCCCTGACACCTGTGAATAATGCACAGCATCCTGGAAATCTGTTATTCTTTTAACTACAGCATAAAAATCAAATTGAGTTATTTGAAAAGTTTATGGCAGCCATGATAAGTAAATATTTCAAGTGAGTTTTTTTCTGCATATAGGCAAACTGTATGTGCGGGCAGAGATAAACAACATGGACTCCTTAAACGGGGTGTGTAGGATCAGCCAGAATTGACTGGGCCTTGTCCAAAGTCCTGACCATGTACAGATGTGTTGAGTCATTCAAGGTCGTACCTGAATTTTTGCTACACACTTTGACAATCTCCTGCAACCTGTTTCTATTCTTGAGATTAAGTGACCTGCACCAACTAACAAAGGACAATGTGAGGACAGATTCAATAAACCAAGAGTAAAACATTGTCATAAGGGTATTGTCCATTGACAGAGTAAAAATATTTTACTGAAACTTAAACCCCTCGCTTCAGCCAACTAACGTTTTGGTGGTGTAATTGCAGAGCAACACAGACACACCAGCACGCAAGTACAAATGGTTACGATGGCACAGGGCACTTCCGTAGGTCACGTCATAGGCTGTGCATAGGCTTTGCAAAGGCTCTGCATAGGTTCTGCAAAGGCTCGACACAGAAGTATAAATCACCATTAAGGCAGAAACAGTCTCTGAAAGTTCCTCTGTGGCGTTTAGGCAGATTCAGCGACACATTGTTGACCAAACTAAATGGGTATTAGTTTACGACTGTAATGATGTTACATTTTTCATTTTAAATTTATTTTGTACATATTTTTTTCATAAGTAGCGTGTCATGTTATTCTTTCAGTATTGCCTTTGGTTTACAAATCTTCCTAATTGTGTTTTTAGTTCTAGTAATAAACAATCTCAAAACAAATTATCTTTTCCCTGTTGTACTGAAATTGCACCGAACCATGAACCAAAAACCGAGGTTTGTGCTGAACTGTGAAATTTCGTGTACCATTACACCTCAATACTAAACACGAAAAAAATAGTGAAAAATGGTTGTTTAGTTTGCACACCCAGTTCCTGTTCTCCTTCTCCATGCATGGAAATAGGACAATTATTTTTATTTTTTTTGTTTCTGATCGATTAAAATACAGAGGCACACATTACGGCAAATTAGCTTGTACCCGGGTTGGCCCTAGAAACAGTATTGTCATATGATTCAAATGTCATGACTTAACAATTGCTAAAGCCCAGCCAGTACCCTCCCTCTCGATTGTCCCTCATCCACCTCCCTGAGATCAATAGCCTAAGGTAGGATGTCAGTGATTATGAAAACGTCATTTGTGAACTGGTGGAAAACTATTGCTATTCTTGCAACAGAGAGCAAAATGTTCTTAACAAGAGATTTGCACTCGATAAGGGACAAATATGTGGTACAGCCCATAACATAGAAAATGTAACATTGGAAAAATACAAAAAGTAGTTCTCTAATTTTTCACTTGTTAGAAAGAAAAGAATGATAAACATTTTACGACAATATGTGGGCAATAAATAATGAAATTCAAAAGGATAAGAGTTACATAAACCAAATCTGATTATTATAATCATGCAACTTTCTATATCATGTTCTTTAAGGTGTTTAGCTAAGTATGTTTGACAAGCAGTTTGTCATAGAAAATGTTAGGGGAAAGTGGATGGCCAGTGTAATACATTCTTTAGTAGCTTACTGGATCCCTACATCCCTCCTGATGCAGCATTACAAACCCCAACCTTAGCTTTCCATAGGAAATTAACGGACCACATATCATCTAGCACTTAGGTGCATCTCTTCACATTTTTCATAGTTTATTGTGCCATCTAGTGGCTGGGGATTGTCTCTGCACATCTGAGAAACAAGAATATTCAAAGCTTAGTGGATTCTTGAATATTTATTTTACATCCGCAAATCAATGTGTCTTTTTATTTAATTCACTTCTGAGATTTCACAGGTTTAAAAATTGTTTAATTTACTGAGTCCACATTAAATCACCATTTGTACTGCATGCATTGCCTTCACTTTACATGCAAACCTGCGTTTTCAGTTTTTCAATAATAATTATGAAATGATCCTTTATTTGCAAAAGTACATCAAAATGTTTTACTTCACCTTCCCCATCTTGCTTCCCATGAGACACACAGGCAGAAGCATGAAGGTCACAGCATGCAGTATCCCTGCATTTGGGGGTTAAGCGCCAGGCTCGAGGGCCAACAGATGTGTGACTATTCTACCAAGACAAGGGCTGAAACCTGTAAATCACAGGCAAAGAGGCTGAACCACACACTGCCCACAATTTTAAATGTAACGGTAATTTTAATTTATTAATGTTTCACTTTTCCATAATCGAATATTGTTTTTTTGCTAGTTTCATGCTGCGTATTTGTTCATGCTTTGCTTTGAAGCCACTGGGGGTGAAACACTCAGTCAAGTTAATTTTTAAATACACAGATGAACACTGACAAAAAAAAAATAAAAAATCTTCCCACCAGCTGCATCCTTTAAATCAGGGAAACTTATCTTATAGCATTCCATTGGACTCAGTCAAGGCATATCACTGGAATCCCAGAGGAAGAGGCAATGTGCTTCTGCTTATCTGTGCGCGCCAAAGGCCTCTGTTAATGGGCAGGAAGGAAATAAACAGTTGCAGTTCCGGTTATGGGCCGACACATGAAGACTCTTTTTTGTGGCCTCCAGAGGCATGCAATAGGCCTGCTCAGTAATGTGTGAAGTCTGGTTCCAATTAGCTCAGGAAATGGCAGATGGCCCCTGCCCACCCCCAATTGTTTTCCAGCCATTCCCTTAACAAGCAGCTGAGGATCAAACAGGGCCCAGCCTCACGATGTAGTACATGAACTGTGATTTGGGATGGGAGGCACTGAGCTAGTGGAGCTGGGACTCTCCCCAGCGCTTTATCTTGCTATATTCTACAACCTCTGGGGCTCTCTGCCAGAAAACATCCGTCACATTGACTCTCTACACGTATTCAAATCCTGGTTAAAGACCCATTTATCCAGAACTGCATATTCCATATGATTTTGGACTCTATCATGCACAACTTTATATCCTTTAATAACATTATGCAGGCCGTTTTATTCATTATGGAGGTTATGTTATTTATCAGTGGTTTCACCTATTGCTGTCTACTGTTTGTGTGTAATATGTTTTTATTTGTTACCTATTAGTTGTATGTGCTTTTTTATGGTGACCTTCAGTGACCAGAAAAGTGTCTACAAATAAAATACTGTAATTATTATTATTATTATTATTATTATTATTATTATTATTATTATTATTATTATTATTATTATACTAGCAGGTACACAGACCATCACATGAGACCATGGTTACGTGATGGAATAGAGCAAGTTCATATTTTATAACTCATTTTAGCGTAAGTAGGAAGTATGTTAGAGGAGCAGACATCTCCAGTCTGGGGATCCTCTAAATGCTTATGAGTATTTGAACCATGAGCTGTAAAAATTGCTCTATTCTCTAATCAGAATCAGAAACAGAATCGAGTTTATTGTCAAGTACGTTCACACATACAAGGAATTTGCCTTGGTGGTTGGTGCCAGACTTCGAAAGATGAGGTGGTTAAATATAAAGATATATACATAGAGTATGTACAAGTACTAATATAAATAGTCAGTGAATGTGGAATATGATACAGTATAAATAGTCAGTGAATGAGCAAGCAGTGTACATTATACTGTATAGCTGTCTTTTAAAAGGTAAAAGGCTAAAGAAAGACTTTCTCTGAATGCTGTGACTTTTTGTGATTTCCTTATTGAATTTCAAGGTGTGACAGTATACATGGAAAGCTTCCAGCACAGAGTAGAGTTTAGTTAAGAGAAGCCAGTTAAACAGATGTGATGAAACAAGTTTATAGGCTGGAATAATTTATGGGTCTGTGTCACTTCTAGTGACAGTTTTTGCTTATGTAGGATCATTTGACTACATTGTTCTTTTCTTAAAATTCACACTGACTTTCATTCGGGCGGCAGTGACAGTGACATTCCAGACTGATGGGGCATTGATAGGATGCAAACTCTTACAGCTGTGGTGACCCCTATCTCATCAATATTCATTGTGTAGACCACTGGCTTTGCAAAAAATAGTGTCACTCCAAAGGACTAACACTGAACCACATAAAATTTCAGAATGTCACATTCACCTATGAGTAGCCAACTGCCATGTCTATAAGCTTAGAGCTCAAAAATTGTGGCTAGAAATGTGATATTTTACAAATTCTCAGCATGTCTGAAAATAGGTTTTTGAAGAATGTATGTTTAAAGTTGACTTTAACAAAAAAATAGTATAATGACATTCTCAGCGGTCTCAGAATATTCGTGTTAGTTTGTGCTGAATAAAAGCCTTTGAGGCACTTTGGTATACATGTTTTTTAGATAGGTGACATATTTTAAAATGTCAGACTACGTTGAAAGAGGCCAAGAGGCCGCAGAATCCAGAGAGTAATTTCAGTCAATAAGGGAACAATTACTTTAATGTTTTCTTCTCAGTTACGCTATATTTTATATTCAGTCATACCAGAACAGGAGACTGAAAAAACCTGCCATTTCAGTGTGTGTGTGTATGTGATATAATGTATATGATTGAACTGCTATTCCAATTGAGTGACTTGGCTTGAAGGCATTGGCGGCTGTACATTTCTTTGAAGGTTAAGTGTTGTATAGGGTGTCTAGCAAGGGAGTAGAATGGAGTGCATTACACAAGGGCAGGAACGACAGGTAAGACAAATGCATAACAAACTGGGAGAAACAGGAGGGGCAGATCAGTAGGGTGTGACACTAGGCGCCTGGGTCAGGGGTAAAGCACAAACCTCTGGGGTTTGAATCCTGGATCCTGTGCTCCAGTGCCTACTTCACCACACAGTTATCCTGTTCCATTTATGGCTCTTTTCTTTCACATTTCCTTATGAATTGATGTTATGTTTTGTCAGACATGGTTGTAAGTGGCAGTGGTTGGGGGCCCCATGGTCACCAGCCTCTGAAGAGTTCCTTAAAGCCATTAACTTTAATATATCCTCCTGAGACCCAAGGAAATAAAGTGTCCTTCAATTATAGGTTATTCGTCTTTGGAGAAAATAAGACATCTTACAATTCAGATTTTTTCAAATTTATTTTTATTTTTTATTTCGCAGCATGTCCACTTTAGTGTACAACAAGAATAAATACGTTTCCTTACATCAGTGAAAAGATAGATACAAAAACAACAAGTCCACTACAATGGACATAAATAAATGGGGTGGATCTCAGGAGGATATGAATCTGCATTGTAAAATGTTTATATTTGTGCAGTTTCTGTTCTTTCACTGATGTATGCAAGCCACTTTCCCCTTGGGAATGATGGAGTGAGTCAGACAGTCAGTCGACAACATCAGTGGCTCTAGACGACATTATAGAGGCCCTGGAGGTCCTACCATGCGTATACTCACACTGTGTGTGTGTCCTCCTGTTTTATTAGGCTTCTCCCGGCACATGAAAGTGTCTGCTTGTGGCTATGAGCTGCTTGCTCTCTCTCCATGTGGGTGGCAGGCAGAGCTGTATGGCTAGTAGATAACAACCCCCAGTAAGTGACAGTGTTATAAGAAGATGGGAAAATTTGCTGACCAGTTAAATATCCTTTGTGACTGCCTGTGTGTGCGTCATCTGTAGCCAACATTTCGGTAGCAATGTGGCTATGTGTCTGGCTGAAAGCTGTGTAGAAGCAGAAGCCACCATAAGTTATTTCGGATAATAAAATACTAAATAAAACTTATTTAGTAAGTTTACACGCAGTCCGGTGTGTATTTTGGGAAAAAGTATAGTACAGCTAGGTGAGTTAAGTATTAAAATGAGAAACCTCAACACCATAGCCCAATATATGACTTCATTTTTTCCCTTAGGAAGATAATTAAAACAACACATTTGGTAGGTATAGGTATATGTGAAATATTCAAAATATTAAAAAAAATGTAAACAAAATATCTCCCTTGTTCTTCTTGAGCATTGTATTGTATTCCTTTTCTGTTGTTTTAGTTTCTTCTACCACTTGTATTGTCACTGTGAACTATGTCCTAAGATGTGCTTGTAAAATGTTTGCATATAGTACTGCATTAAAAGAAAAAGTGTTGTAAGGCAGAACTTGATAAAGCAGGCAACGTTTAGGTTTATGTGTGAGAGTAAAAGACCAAGACAGAAAAACAGTATAAATGTCTCACAATCAAAACTGCTACTTTCCCCCCCCCCGGTCTATAATGGAAACTCTTCTTCTGTAGCTAACCGCTAGTCCGCTGGCTAGAAAGAGGCAAACTTTGGAGAAGTAATAGTCAAGGTCAGACGTCACAATCCTTTTAAAATAATTTTTAATAGATACTTTGTTTAGAAATTAAATATCTGCAGAAGAATATACATCATATGATGTACAGATTTTACAGACAATTGTTTTGGGGGCTGCTGTGGTCATTGCAGGAGGGGCTAGAACACCAGCAAGGTCCTCCCTGGTGCACCACTAATGTCAGCCTGTAGGTGGCAGCATATTTCAAATGACGTCTGGACAAAACTAAATCTAACATGTTGCCAGAAACAATTTCTCCCATACTTAAAACAATGCTACCACCTTGTTTGTTCGGTGTCATTGCCACAACCATAGAGGGTACAGAATGTTTTCAAAGCAGTAAACCCACATACAGAGTGCAAATATACATATTGGGCTCTGTCTTACACATGGTACAAAGCGGAGCCAGACGCAGCACACATGTCTTTGCTAGCATGAGCCCACGTTGCTTAAATAGCCAATGTACTTGTGCCCATCTGGGAGCCCGTGGGCATGAGAGTTTTAAAATGAGGTGGAATCAGGGGTATTGATGTCGCATTGCTACCTTGAGGGAGCGGAAAGTGATTGTGCTATTGACCAACAAAAACCTGGTCTGAAGTCAATGCACTGAATTTCATTGTTATTTAAAGGGAATGGGAGCTGAGACTCGGATTGGTTTATAGCAGGGTTCTTCAAATCTGGACCTCGATTCTAAATCCAGGCCTTGTTTTCAGTTCTCCCAGGTAGTTAGTTTAATAAT
>JAODJW010000086.1:44976-67651 GCA_026777045.1 Hyperopisus bebe
CAATCCACATATCAGTGGGCGCCTAGTCAATGATAAGAATTATCATGCATAGAAATGCATCACAACCATATAGCAGATTGCTATATGGTTATGATGAATTGATAAAAAATACAATAATGATGTTAGCAGACACCGCTGTCAGGCGAGAGAAGCTTAAGCCCCCAATGTTTTCATCATTTGAGCTGTGCTTATAACATGTTTTTTTTGTCATGAAATATCAAATTCAGAGCAATGGTGTCCACAGAGCTAATGTCTTTTGAACAGAGGAGTGTAAATGCATTTACACTAAGTGTAAAAAAACAATAAGTGTATCATATGAAATAGTTTGTTGCAAATAACACAAATTTTTGATCACCCTGCCCTGAAAATTTTATGGTTGCGACCCACCACCCCCTCCCTGAAGACAGCTGAGTTTGCATGTTAAACCATAGTATATTCCACTTAAATCCAGTCTAAAACTGCTGTCACAGAGACCTCTAGCTGTAATGGAAGCTGAGTAACAATGGCTGATATCAGTCCCATTCGCATGTCCATGCCCTGCCCTTCTCTAACCCCCTGTGCTTCCTATCCAGTGTGATTATATGACATGACCAAAATAGAAATGGAAGGCCTTTAAGATGCTTGGCCATCCAGATGTCCCTGTTTACATGGGGGTGTGAAGTAGCTGGTGTTAACAAGTTATTTGTTTATGCAGAGGAAGTGTGTGGCCAGTTCAGGTCTCATCACAAGGTGAACATTCATCAAAGTTTGTGGTTTTATTGAATGTTTCCACATACTTGCTGTATCAGGGTGATTTAAAAACATGGAAATGGCAAAGCTGTGTATGATATAATGTGCTTTCACTGCAATATATGAAAATTACATACTATAAGGCTTGATAGGCAGTGTTTATTTTTTGTATTCACCGGATGTGACATATATAAGATTTTGGGACCAGTCTGCTGTTACCTCAGACACCTTCCTGTTAACAAGATACCGCAAATATCTTTGACAGATCATTTTCAGACTTTGCAGGCACACCGTCTAGGTGACTAACTGGAACTGATGAACTTTTAAGAGACATCGCCCCAAAATTGAAGCTTTTGTCCAATCTTTAACAAAAAGCATGCAGACATATTGTAAGGTGAAGACCTTTCTACATTTTGAGACAATTCACACCAAAATTGAAACAATGACATAAAGTGACAGCAGAGAGAAGAGTGACGTAGATACAACACTTAATCTTGTGAACTGGATAACTTTATTTTATATTATTACTCAGATCTTTGATGGATCTTACTACCATTTCACAATAACATTGTTGAACCTGCAACTACAGAGGGCAGCCAAGAGTAAAAACAGAAGCTTGCAGTCACCATCTTTTGAACAAAGCCGTCTGCCATTTCGATCTGAATCATTTTGCAGGCTTCCCATGAACACTGTACAGGTCAATGATTCTGTGGAGTGCAAGATAATTTCTGAGTATTCTATACTAAAGTTCATCATTTTTTTGTTGTCAGCTCACTAAATTGTATTGGTAGCTGTCTGGTGACTGGTCAGCAAAATTCATTGTTGAGGAGTTTAATCATGTCACTAAGCCCTAGTCCAAATCAGTGATGACACATGAAAGACCAGCTTCACTCTCATATGTGTGAATGTATGTGATGCACCTGTGCAAATAGCTTGAATGTAATTCCAAGAATCCAGCTCCTGGCTTTGCAGGCACAAATAACCAAAACATGAGCACAACTTAATTAATTAGAGAGCTCAAAATAGCAAATTGGGAGCATGAAAAAAGTAAATCATAAGCTCATTTTAGTATTTTGTCGGCACGTTTAACTAACGTGCACATTTTAGTACATCGTGATCATGACCATATATTCTATTAGTGTATCTGTTACAGTTCTTACTGTTATGTTACGGAAAATATTGGTCATAGTGCAAAAGAGAAATAAATGGAATATAAACATTTAGTAACATCTATTCATCCATCCATTTTCTGTAACTGCTTGTCCTATTCAGGGTCACAGGGGGGTCTGGAAACTGTCCCAGAGGCTACAGGTGCAAAGCGGGGATCCCACTGCAGGGGACACTCACACACCTGTCACATACATGACCACCTACAGGCAATCTGGTAATTCCAATTAACCTCAGCAACAGTGCTATCCAGTGTGCCATTGTGCCACCTTGCCCATGTTACTGTATATATTAAATCACCACATTTATTATGTCATATTATTTTAATGTGCGTTCCTAAGGAAATCAAGAAAATATGGTCCCAAATGCCTCTTTACTGCACCTCATCAGTGGATTAAATGGTCCCTTTAAAATTTGTATGACGGTACAATTTCCTTGTAGTTTCACTGTCTTTGCTGATCAACTGTTTCCTCGAAACTCTTCTCACATGACTTTTTTCCCATTGAGCATTTAATGGATTCATTAATACAGATAATTAACAAAACGCGTGATGCACTTGAACCAGTGTTTTTTCACTGAAGTACTGCAATGTATTAGCAATACTTTGGAGCGCCAGTCATTATGAGTCATCCAGGGCCCACCAGCTGTTCCAATCAAGTGTGGTAATTGGAGAAAAGGAGCAAATGAGCCATGCTTTGACATCCGTCCCTGTGTGGTGTCTGTGGTGGCACATGGAGGGTTGGGGGGGGGTTGGGGTGGCTCTGCCTCGTCATACATACATAAGCCTGGTTCAGAACCCGAACAAGAGCCACACAAAGACACAAGTGTGAAAATGTTACACGACTGGAGTAAATACTGTGACGTATATCTCTGAGAATTGTGAGGTCGTCTGCGTCTTTATTTCAATGCTTAATATAGGTTATATATATGCATCCTAAAGTAAATAGTGTGCCTTGTAATTAAACAGCCAGTTTAATCAAACAGATTTTTTTCTTTAACAAATACTTAAATACCAAAGTGGACTGTTATATAGACACGAAGGAGCGAGACGCCATTAAAGATGCGGGTCTTTGTGGATCCTTTTCGCAAGGCGAGGTCTTCGGAAAGTAGCACCACTTTGCTGATTGATGAGACTGTACGCAGCGCAGCTCAGAATCGCGCGCGGTCTGCGTGGGCGCGCTACCGAGCGCTACCTGTAGCGCGCTTTTGTAACCCTGGCGTTACCTCTCAAGGTAAATTCAATTTCTGCCTATTTACTTGTATGTTCAACAGTATTATTCTCTGGATTTACCATATGATTACTTTGCACTTAATGTAACTAATAATAATTAACAACTAAACATGACATCGCCGTTTGCACTTTATTAACGTTCGAGGTATCTACTGTACACCTGCTTAGAAGAAATGTGGACAATATTCTAATTTAATACACATACACTAAACGGCTAGAGATACCTGGACGATGTGTTTTATTGTAATCATATAATTTATTATACAGGACCTGCCGAAACATTTAGGCAACAAATGTGCACATAGAACTCGACCTTTTCTCCAGAGTCGTACTGTTTATTCAGCGTGTTGCTTTGTGTGCATCAGATTTATAGCAGCCTCCCCTGCGAAGTCACTGATATCTGATTTGTTGCACCTGCCCATAATTTATTTCCAGCATTACGTGTGGCATCCAATGAATAGGAAGACGGTAACAAATGTGTGCCTTTCATGATTATAGTTAAGATAGTTGTATCAGATTAATTGCCTAGAAGCGGTAGGTGAGTTTCGAATGATTTTCCTTTATTGTATTAATTCTAGTAGGTTATTCCTTTGGACTTGATCGGATGTCTCACGAGTTCATTATCCTTACTATAATTTATAATTCCCCCCCTTTTTTAATATATGGTTTAGCTGAGCCTTGGGGATGCCCATTCCAATTCAAGGTTGTCACGATACTACTATCCTTATCCAAAGAATGACGAGCATGTTGTGACATTTACTTTGGGGATTTTGCTGTACACTTCACCTGTTTCTGTCACTCTGCTACCGGTAAGCGGAGCAATGAGAAGGTCACGCAAGAGAAGCTTCGATTGTCATAACGTAAACCTGCCAGTGCTTTCAGTTTGAATGAAACGAGGCGTTCATCAGCTGAAGAATCACATTAGGGGTAACCTGTACCCGTCGACAATAAAATCTAATTAAAAAATCTAAGTAGCCTTAACATTTATTTGTAAAAGAAGTGTATGAGATTTAATATAATATAGCCTACAATTAGTTTTTCCTTTCTTTCAGAATATTTGAATACACGGTTAATGAATGTAAACGAAATCCCCCAATTTAGACCAAAGGCGATTCCTTAGTAATAATTGGTAGGATGGACTGTTTAAAGCATGTGTCATGTTTTACCTTGAACTTGTCGCGATGATGTGGCGATGTTATTTTTCTTGCAGGTCTGATGTGAAAGTGGTCAGTCTTGCGACAGAGACCGATTAGGACATCCGTATTTTACTGCGGAGCAGAAACTGCGCGTTGAAGATTTTTTTTTTCCATTTTTTTTTTCACGTTACTTGTCGCTCCAATAGGAGTGGCGATGCTCGGGAAGAAACTGGCGAAAGTTCATTACTTCCAGACAGTTTTAGAGTTGTGTTCTCTGGTGCAAGAGTAACAAGAGCACAAAACTGACTGAGTGAAGGGAGACGGGGGAAAGGAAAAGTTAGTGTGGAATTTAACGCAGAGCTTTGTGATCAGAGATGGATGGTAATGGTACGGGTCCGAAGAAGAATGATCAAAATCATGATTCCAAAGCATCTGGTAAGTATATGTAATGATCTTTTTTGTATTATACGAGAACCATTATTCACATACAGGAAGAATATAATTTACAGCTGTCGGTGATGACCATTGAATGCTTTGACACATGCAGTTAATGTAATGAAGTCATGGTCATATGCAATAGAAGTCACAATTTCATATTTTGAATTTTAAAATGACTAAAGTTCAAATAAGATGTATTTACAATTTTTTTAGATGTTAAAACATGTTTGTTCTGTTAGAATTTTTTCCAGTGCAATATGATGACATTTTGCTAAGTGGTAATAAGGCATAGTATACTATACTTGCATTTAAAAATAATAACAATAAAAAATGATAAATGGATCCAAGTAGCTGCTTAATCAAATAACATCCTACTTTCTACTTTATCTTTACTGGCGAATTCACCCATTCCCCAGACTACCAATTCTAATATTAGACGGAAAGGAAGTCGTTTTTTTCCTCTTTTGCTCTTTTTTTAAACTTCGATTCCCACGAAGACTCATTCTAAGCCTGCTTCTTTAAACTGCCACCCGTATAACTGGACAGAGTCCCATCATAGTAAATATCAGAAGGCCGAACAGAGGAAATATGAGAGTCAAAAATATAAAGTTGACGGAAACCAGCTGGATGATGTTATATTGAGACGTTTGGAAGCATCTTTCAATAAAGCAAAGCATGGTTGGGTGAAAAGATTATTTACTGCAAAGAACATGATGAGAAAAAAATAACATTTAAAAGCTGTCGTTTCTAATTATTCTGTGAACAATCACCTAAAACAATGTTTACAGACCATCTTCTTCCATCTAATTATCATTGAAAGGCTTATTCTGATCAGGATGGTGGAGCTAGTCTTAAAATTTCAAATAGTTTGGGAAGGCTGCATGTAATCAAAGAGTGACCCTTATACCTAAGCAAACAAAGGGCTTGTTGCATAAATAGGTCTGCGACTATAACACAATGTATCAGTACAGATTATGGATGTTATGGAGTGTCAATCTGGCCTGTTTTGAACATAGAGGTTTCCATGTGTGATTTGTAGTCTATAATCTCTCACTTTCTTGGTCAATGGAATAAATTCATGGTTATAATCTCTTGGAGGGATATACTATTTTAAATGAGCCATATTTGAAAAATAAAAACAAAATATCACAGTCCATCTATGGTATTAGTTCGATTCCCACTCATTTAAAGATTAAACATACAGGCGTATTATCAGATTTCGTATATGTATAGGAACAACATATGTAACAAGCAACAAACACAGTTGGGTTTTACTAAAAGACCACTTAAGACATTTTTTCCCTTGTGTATTGCTCATATTGGAAACTTTTTTTCCCCCCACTGGTTGACCCAGACATTAAATGGCCAGAAATAGTACCAGATATAAGTCCACTAAAAATGTCTTTCTATGTTTAATTCACAAGCCTAATCACTACGGATTAAAAGTAAATGTATTCAATATTATCTTTAGAGGAAGAGAAGTTGGTGTGATGCTACTGTAACTTGTATCACTTATGAATGCCATGAATCACCCAGTATCTATCATTGATCTATCACTTTAACACTTTAGATGTGTTAAAGTGCAATTTTAACTCTGAACACACGATGACGCTCTACAAAAGGTGTGCTAGTGGTCTTGGCCTTTATGAGGAACATACCTGTAGCATATCTTCCTAAGTTCTCAGAATGGGCTTTTTTCACGTCAGCTGAGACCCAGGCAGTCTTGTATGGTATAAAACTGAATGACAGCCGTGCAATTGGGTTAGGGTGAAGCTTTAGCTTTTTTTGGGAACTCCGTGAAGGACGACTTCTGTCCTGCGCTAATCCCAGCTTTTCTTACTCCACAGGTAAAACGTTCTTAGTCCACAACCGCTCAGGAAATCACCTACCAGAGTTGGACTCACAGTCTGTGATAAGAAAGACGGAGAATTGCAGCCCTGTGCCTCCAAAGGACAAAGGGGTGGACATAATCAACATCAAGGGCATCGAGGACATTGGATACGTCCAGCAGGATTCCATCGTGAGTCACTTTCTCAGTGTTTGCAAATTATATTTTAGATCACATGTTAGGCACGTGATGCTTGGAGTTAGTCAACAGGAATACCTTTCATTTGGGTCCAAACACTGTAGTTACAGTGAGGGTCCACATTCTTTGGTTCTGCCCATATTAATTACTGTGAACTGTTAATACTGACTGACTTTGTTATGGAGGGTAGGGTGACTTGCATGTTCAAAGGGGCCCTGTTCCAAGCTCACCAGTGTGGTGATGGCTATCGTTCTAGCTGCATTTTTGCATACAAATACTAATGATGGGTGGGAGTCAGGGACTGAGTTTGAATGAAGGGGACATTTCTATGACCATTGAGCAAATTAAAGCCTTCTTGAGCATTAGAAAACGATACTACAAAGCCTACAAGTAATATTTTTTCATGTCACTTTTTTAGCAGATATTTTTCTTCAAATTGGAAACAAGTAATGATCACAGAGCAGAGTCAGCCACCATCCCTGGGGCCACTGGGGTTAAGGGCCATATGCTCAAAGGCCTAGTGGTGATACAGCTACTCTGCTGGATATGGGATTTGAAAGCACAACAGACATAGGTACATACCCTTAACCGACTCAGTTTTTATCCATGTAAGTCATCTTATATGGACATCTCTCAGTCAGATGGCTCTGCATAACGAAACTGTGGGCTATTTTTCAAGCTCTGAAAGGAAGACAATTGGAGATTTCACCACATCCTTATTTTCCCAGAGAGGAATGAACTTTGCTCCTGCCTGAGCGGAGCAGCCAGACACATGTTCTCCAGTGGGAACACACCCAAGCTTGTAAAGGCAATATCCACTGTTGTGTGATAACTATTTTTTTTTTCCATATGCATTCCTACTATACTGGTTCAGGGCCCAGTTTTCTGTCATGTTTATTGACAAAAGAATTGTGAATGGAACCAAAACCGTATCAAATGCACAACTGTACAGCATATAACAGCAATAAAATTAGTTATTTACAGTATTTAGATGCTAGGCTAGTTTATCTTTTTGTGGATTGGAATTAAGAAACTAGTCTATTCTGTGTATCTGAAGTAGTACTTCATCATCATCATACTTCAAGTCCAGTAAGAGGTTCACAGAAAATTATACAGATTATTGCATTGATCTGGGGTTAAGTTACTATCACAAGATGTACAACATCAAAAATTTCTCAAAACCAGAACTGATTAGGGTTACCATATTTGGTGAGTCGAAAAAGAGGATGTGTCTTGGGATCAGAATATCAATGAGTTTTCACATTCGCTGGCCAATTAGGTAGCACTTTAAGTGAAAGTGAAGTGATTATTTGTCATTTTTGACACACCACAGCACCCAGTGCACATCAACGATATCTGTCCTCTGCATTTAACGTATATGTAACATTGTGACATAGCAGGGGACAGCTAATTCAGCACCCAGGGAGCAGTACTTGGGGTGTGGTACCATGCTCAGCGTACCTCAGTGCTACTTTGCTGGTCGGGGATTCAAACTAGCAATCTTTCGATTACAAGTACGCTTCCCTAACCATTACTCCACCACTGCTCATAATAGTCTCATGAATATTAATGGGTTTTCCCTAACCACCCTGTATTAACAGGGTGACCTTACAGTTAACTGTCATTTTACAATCTACACACAGTTGACACAATATACATGTATACAAGTCTTTTTCAACAAAAGTTACGCTTCGAGCAAACAGGATTCACCGTTCCCATGAAAAACAAAAATAGTGTTTAAGTGCCACTGGTTTCTTGAAGCTGAGGTCACTCATGAGCAGCATGACACATAGGGATGTGCATGCTGTTTAATTTTTAAAGTAAACATGTGCATGAGCCTTGTTAACTGTGTGATGATATCGAGTGGCTGCCATATATTGAGAACTGGTGCCTTTTCTTTCACTTGGTGCTCCACTGTAACTTGCAGCAATGGGTCATACGGGTTGCAACGCTAAACCCAGACAAACTGCTGATTTTTGATAAACCACCTGGACACCCAGACATGGCCCAAAAAGAGGATGTTTCTGGGGAAACACGGACATATACCTGTAGTAACCCTAGATCTGATTTTGAGACGGATTGCCCCAAAACTGAAGCTGCACTGCGTAGTGATACCAAAAAAGGTATGATGAGCAAGCTTGGCAGCGAAGAGCTGCCACCTGTAGTGGCACCTACTGTATGGAGCTGGGGGCTAATGGCCTTGCTCATGGGCCCAGAGATGTAGCTATTTTCCCGAAGGAAGGCTTGAACTGGTGACCTTCTGATCCTGAGCCACATGCTGCCCCCTTGATTGTATTGGAGAGAGAACTGAAAAATAACTGATCAAACTTTGAGAAAACTCATCCCGAAACTGAAGCAACCCTGTTACAGCAACGGAAAGGGTGAAAACAGACATTTGACCATGTGAATGTAATAAGTCAAAAAGTATTTGATGGATCTTATTACTGCTTCACAAAAACATTATATGGATGACAATCTACACTTGATTTCATTTTCAGACAAATCGCCCCAAAATGAAGCAGCAGTGCTCTGTGGCAGCAAAGGCAGTAAAGTGCGGCTGCAGAAGACGTGTGGTCTTGTGAATATAGTAACTCAAAAAGCATTTTACAGACCTGTTTCAAACTTTGGCATATTGTATGGGTGACAAACTGATCAAATTTGGAGACGGATTGTGCCAAAATTAAAGGGTGTTGGATAGTGACACTGATAATAAAACAAATACTTTCAGATACTTGATCCTCTTAGCGTGATAACTCAAAAAGTGTTTAACTGATTATTTTCATCCTTTGCAGATATTGTAAGGGTGAAGATTTGGACCTTATCCAATCTTGGGACAAATAGTGCCAAAATTGAAATAGTATTGCGTAGTGATAACAAAGTGAAGGCCAGCTCAGACACTTGTTCCTGTCAACATGGTAGCTCAAAAATTATTTGGCCAATCTTTTCCAAACTTCAAAGATGTATTATATGGGTGAAGATCTGGATCTGTTCAAATTGCACCAAAATATAAGCAACAGTGCTTAGTAACAGCAAAGAAAAGGGTGACTTAGATGAAACACTTAACCTTGTGAACAAAACTCTACTTGATGTTACTATTCCATGTACTCTATTTGAACCTTGATGGATCTTATAACCACATCACAAAAACATTATATGGATGAAAATACACCTGACAGAACTGAGATCTGAGCCCCAGAAGTGAAACTGCATGAACTGGGAGCAACCAAGGGGCAAGAGGTGGTTTCACCCCCATGTTGTGAACACAGCCAAATGCCACCTGTATGTATTCTGTGGATCTTTTTGCAGACTTCCCAGGAACATTGTACAGGTCATTCATTCTCAGAGAGTGGGGTGCAAGATTTTCTGAATATTCTAAAATTGACTTCATCGTTTATTTTTCTGTTGCCAGCCACCCTCCTTGGCATATTTGATGTCAGGCTTAGATCTGGCAAACCTGATTACATGAAGATAAGACACACAAAGTCCTTCCTTGGTGCTGCTGTAATGAGATACTGGTTCAACATTTTGAGCTGACAGAAATCCTTGCACACCCCATGGAGTTCCATATTACTTTACCAGTGAATATTAATTAATATTTGAATGTGTACTTCAAGTTCAATAACTGTCAATCTCTTACAGTTCTTGGTAGTGAATCTAAGTGAAGATTATAGACATGCATAATCAGAAAATGGAGTGGTTGCATTATCCTCTATTGTCCATTGCTTGAACCAGACTTTACTGGACATCTCCTTAAGTTATAGTTAGTCCCTTAATCTTCCATATTTTCACTTAGAATGGTGTCATAAATGAAAATGATGTCGCTGTCTTAAAATATGTCACCACCTTTTTTGTCACCCCTGGCTACATATCCACAGTGTGTGTGTGTGTGTGTGTGTGTGTAATGGATAATGGAATAGTGAATGGGTTTTGAAGGGTTACAAGTTTATTTTTATTAGTCAGTATTAAATAGGATTATGAATAAAAGACGAAGAATAGTCACAAAAACCACAAAGTACTTTTGGAAACGTACATTTTCTTAACAACAATCACACTGTATGTATGCATTTTCACTGTCAGCGATCTCCTGTCAGCATGCCTTTCTAGTTTTGGCAGCAGTCACGATGTTGCTCTTTTCCATTATTGTACTGTTGAAATCTTTACTGTATATTTTTCCATAATAATTCTCTGTTCCATTTCATTGAAATACTTAGTTCTGTTGTGATCCATGCTTACGTGATTGGCTAATTGTTGCAAACTGCACGCTTTTATGTGCATGTGCTCCGGAAGGTTTCAGTAGGCTTGGTTTTAGTAAGAAACCCTGGCTTGATATCAGACACCCCACTTCTCCTGAAGTTCCGGGAGTCTCCTGCAAATTGACAGCAGCTCCCTGATACCCACAAATGACGCTCAATATCCTAGAAATCTGCTGTTCCACTATTCAGTGGCGGTAAAATTACCCAGTAAGGAGTTTTACCACTGTCAGCAAATTTCTGACCCATCCCCACTCTAGTGAGCAAATTTATATATATATATATATATATATATATATATATATACACACACACACACACACACACACACACACACGGTATTACCGTAATATCAGTCAGGCAATATCAGTCCCCCACCCTCCCAGATGTGATATAGACTATAGACTATCAGCATTGTGGTACTTGAATCACAATTGCTTGGTTTAGTCAAGCTAGAATTGACGTCGTTGAATGAGCTTTGTGATACATGCCCCTGGTTTACCTGCCTGTACCCAGTTTTGTATGTATGTCCTGTGTCTCTAGTGTTTACCTCATTAGTGCTTGGGTGATTGTTAATGATGCACAACAGTTCCTTGTTTAAACCTCATTACTGGTATATATAAACCCCTGCCTGTTGGTCCAAATCCATGCACTTCTAGTATAGTTCTAATATTATTTACCTGCCTGGGAATTTAGTTTGTAATAAAGGCTCCCTGTGTCTTAATAACTGCATTATGGACTGTCGATCATGCCAATATGTAACAAAATTGGCATGTAAGCAGAATGTGCAATAAATGGTTCAGAGTTATGCATCACGGCAAGCAATATATGTAAAAATATATTTATTGGCTATCACATTTCCAGTTGATCCCTGTGGTAAATCTAGAAATTGTTGAGGTTGAAGGGTGTGGGAGGAATATGGATTAGATGGCCAGAGCAGGTGTTGGGGTTGTCTCGGGGATTCTGACAGCCTTCCTTTCTGGTTTGCTTAGACAGCTACATGCATTTTAATTTGTGGACACGTAACTACCCAGATAGCACACTTATTTTGGAATGACATTGATTCTGTATCGGACAAAAAGGTTGCAACGACGTGGATCTACAATGTTCCACTTTATATCAACATTGAAACAAGGTTTTGCCAACATCAATTTTTCAATATTGAAAATCTGACCAAAAATCAATTCAGTTTCAACATTGGTAATTTAACACTGACCATAATTCAACTCATTTAACTATAATTCAACGTTGAGACAGTAACATGGTGCTATCTGGGAAGTCACATACCTGAAATGCTGATTTGCTTTCATATAATTTGCATTCTTAAACAATTTAGGAAAATAAAGCATATGACATTTTACTTTACAGGCCTTTCAGGGCCAGGTGCTCTAACAGGGGCTTGGCTGACAAGTACTTTTTGCTGGGGGGGGGGGTCCCCATCTAGGATTGCATGCAGTTTTTGACAGGGTGTGGCTTTAGTGCAGTTGTGTGGTTGATGAATTATGGTTTGAGTTGCAGAAAAGGCTCATTCCCAATTGTTTTCAAAGGAAGAACAATCAGTTTTCTTTTTAACAAGACGATGCTCCTGTCCACACTGCAAAGACCACCGAAAAGTGGCTTGACAGCAAGTCCTCATGTTTTGCCCTATAGAGAAATATAGAAGAGATAAAACCTATAAAGAATATTTGGCCTCACATTAAATACAAACCACTAGGGAATCGTTCTTCCACTACTGATCATCTGTTTGGAGTCATCAAAACTGAGAGAAACAACATTAATTCCTGTAACAATACATTTGCAAGTTTCCCTGCAAGACTTCTATGTTTGAGGAAATCCAAGGGTAAAGCTTACAAAGTAATCTATCTGATCAATTGATTTGTTGTGAAAAAAAATCACGATAAAATAAATTAATTTTTGGCTTGGCCTGTTTTTTTTTGTCCCAGAGAGTATATTTATATTTAATTTAGCCATATTTGGCGAAAAAGAACTAAATGCTCCAACTAATGTGAGGACATATAAAGAGTTAAAATCCAAGTGTCTTCTAATATTAGCTCTTGGCTTTCTTAACTCCTCTCAAGTAACAGGCAGGTTGAGCAGGCAGATTCAGGGCAGCAGGCGCATTCGGGCTTGCAGACCAGGGAGCGAGTCCTGCTTGATTGCAGTAGCCCACAGGGATGGGAAGATGGCTGAGAATGCAGCTGAAATCACAGGCGCTGCACCGCCAGGCCCCACGAGGCAGACACACTTCCTCAGAGACGTGGTATTCCATGGCAAGTTCAAAGTAAGTGCTACAGGTGAATGAGTTAGCAGATGATGGAAAGCCTCACGCTGACACGTGCCCACAGCACCTTCTACTACTTTTCTGTCTATCTGTCTGTGTTTTCTGGGTTTAATCTTTAAAATCATAGAAGTGGTTGAAGTTTGACAGTAAATTGATTCAAATTAATATTTCTTATGTGCCTGCCAGATTTCAGACGGTCAAATCCAGAGTTTGTCCTGGAGTGTTGGTTAGGAAATTCCATGTTTTATTAGTATTTGTTGGCACACATTTTGCACCTCCAAGCGGTTTGTGGCAGCTCCTGCATTAGCTAACCACGAAAGGCTACTGAATTACTTTGGATGAGTTGTTGTTCGTCTCTTCGTTGTTGAATAGAAGCCATAATTTGGAAATGAAGTTTCTTCCCTTGGTCTTAATAACACTTAAACCTATATCATTGGAATACTCAATGGCTAATACTATTCTAGTACATTGAGTCCAGTTTTGTCTTTGTGCTGTCTTGTCTTGAAACTCTGGTTCCATTAATAACTGGGACAAGTTATTTCATGGATTCCATATAATCCTCTGATTAAATGTGTGATGTTCAGGACCAGAAAAATCGGTGCTGGTGAGGACTTTCAGGAATGCTATGGACCGTAAAGAAAACGAACAAGTGGATTCTAGATTAAATCAAGACTAAACTTTGATTTGAAGCACGAATGACAAAACTAAAGCTATTTATTGAGGGCTTTTTAAGAGAAGACCTACTACATTGGAGAAGACCACAATACTTGGAGGAGTTAAAGGTAAAAGAGGATGATGACCATAATGGATGGGCTGAATCATCACACCAATGAACATGCCATTAGAAAGGGCGAAAAACCAGACAGAAGATAGATGGGAATCCTTCAGAATGCCTAATGTGCTTGCCATGAGTCAACATCAACTTCATAGCACCTAATAATAAACACATAGAAGCAATTTCCATAGAATGGTCTTCCTTATTTATTATTTGCTATTAGAACTACATAGATATAAGTATGAAAGTCCTCAATCCTCCTCTAAATATTACACATTAATCTCGATAATGATTAAAATAATTCAAAAAACATAGTAATAAATCATCTCTGCATTCTTGGGTGACTAGCTGTATATTACGTACTACACCAGTGGAAGTCTTGAAGGGCAGTAATATGTAATATGAGCTCCAGCACAACCAAGCTATAGCTCAGGTTTCTTCCGGTGGCTTCATGAGGTTCTGGTCATCATTTTACATCAAGCCCCCGGACAAATATAAACCAAAAGCCACTACAGAACCCGTGTTTTTGATGTGGACATTTAATATTTGTGCGTAATAATATCCTTTTACATCAGCATGCTTGTGCAATCATCATGCAAGACCACTGCTGTGAAACTGTGAACATGGAACATGATGAAGCCTTATTACACGCACCCAGAAACGACACCATCAACAGAGATGAGAAATTCAGTTAGATTTGGTGCTAAAGGTTAAGTACTCTAGTGTACATTCATTTCTTGATAAAATTGTGTCCAAATTCATAAATGAAATGCACAGCCCCAGTCTAGATGACATAACACCATGTGTTGTCATGCTAAATGTGACTCCGGTGTTTGCAGCCCATGACATGCATGAATGAGGTTTTATTACTGAGATGTTGGATTTGGGCGTAGATATCAAATGACTTTGTAATGGTGGTTGTTAGATCTGTGTACCTGACTTCAGCTGGCTCATTTAAAATGTTACAGAAAAGATTAGGAGCCAGCTAAAATATGAATTGTTGATACTAAACTGATTAATATTTTCAGTTGATCTTTTTTGTAGTTACTGCATATCATACCATCTGATTAAATTTAAATGGAGAATTAAATTTACCTTTTTATGCACTGAACTGCTTATGAACTGCTTTTCAGAACTCAATTGGTTTGTATCCTGCTGTTGATTTGTTGACAAGCTCATCCATCTTCTCCCCCTTTTCCCAGACTAATTTAATTTTAGCTGAATACCATAAAACAGAACATAAAATCAGAAGCATACTGGTTTTGGCACTTTTCAAATACTCATCTCTGGTATTCAAGATGACAACTAGTTTGATCATCGCCAATATGAATGCAACATGTAGACACGGTTGCTTCTTCCTAGAATCATTTTGGAGAGTTTAGAGCATCCTAGGTCACTATAGAGGAAAACAGCCTAACCTGTTGCACACATGCCTTTCACAACTGCATTGATAGTGTCCCCCCGCATGTGCGTATGCACAAAGGTGCACGTATACACTGCTGGCCTCTGCAATGTCTCTGTGTGCCCTCTCTGTCTAGCTGCTGAATGCTCGGATCCCTGAGGAAAACACACAGTGCCGGCAAGGTCTCTACTTCCAAGATGGTGAGAGGCGGGTGGACTACATCCTCACCTACCAAATCAAGAAACCCGGCAGCTCTCGCCGGCACTCGTCCCGCCTGACAGATAACGCCCTCACCCGCAGTCTGCGGCGCAGCCGGGGCCCGCCAGCACAGGAGGACCCCGAGGGGGCCACACAGGAGCACAATCTGCAGTACCATGAGGACGACAAGCGCGTCTGCCGGGAGGAGTTTGAGGGCAATCTCATGGAGATGGGCCTGGACCTCGAGAAAGACGAAAATGTGAGTGACACTCTGTGTCTAGAAGCAGCCACTAAGTGGGAAGGAATACCAGTGTACAGCTGCTTTTGTTCTACACAAGCTACTAGATGAAAGGTTTGCTTTCTTCCTTTGAGCTGAGCTCAAACAGTTTGGTTAAAACCACAGTGAAGGTGGATAAGGTGCACAAAAGCAATTATGTGAGAAGTGAAAAGGGGCCCTATCATCAGCCCGTCAGCTTCACTAAGCTGTAGACAGAGCCGCAAACGAAGCTCTGTGCTGGTAGGTTTGTTATGCACTTCACTTGAAAGGACACCTCATAATTTTTATAAATTATGTGATTTAACCCTTGTTACCTGTGTGTATGTGTATGTGTATGCCTATGTGTGTATACACACACGCAGACATACATACATATACCGCCGCATAAAAAAATTGAGACCACAGCACAATTTTTGTTGCACTCATTTCTCAATTTCTGAGTGTGCGTCTGTGAATATTACATTTTGTTTTGTTTTTGCAAACTGCAGCCTGGTTCTTTCCTATTTCTCATTAATGAAGGGCTTTTTCCTTGCTTTATGGGAGCTTCTAGGAGCCTGAAACAAACACTCCTAGCAGTGCACTTCACACCTGCACTTAATGTTTCCCATTCCTTTTGAAGGTCACTTGATATCATCCTACGATTCATGAGAAACTGTCGGATAAGTTAAGTCATCTCTGGTGTCATCGCTGGTGTGTCACTTCTGTCCTGCATCTGGCTGGTTTCTGGTCGTTCCCAGTGTTTCCTGCTGTCTTAGAAACCTGGAAGCAACCTGCTGCTCAGCGTTTCCTTCTGCTAGCAGACCCACAATTAAACCAGGATTTAAAAATGCAGGTTTGTTTTAAAAAATAGAGTGGTCTCTCAATTCTTTCTGCGGCTGTGTGTGTATGTATTTATGTAAAAAAAAAATATATATATATGGAATTTGTTGTCTTCCTAAAGTGCATTTTCATATACTTGCATGGTTTGGGGATATTTATTACCTTAATGCGCACCGGGCACTTTAGCAGAATGACATGGTATTTTGAATTTACTAAGTACTAAGATAACATTCTTCATATATATGTGTCATATCCAAATCTTTGCAGTCATGTGTGCCTGGGATGCTGTGCAAAATGTGCTTGAGCTGCAGGCGGCAGCAGTATGAAATCAGAGCCTGTCGATTGCTCCAAATGCCGACTGCAGTAAGAGTACACCTACCAGGAGGGGTCTTTCCCACACATGGTTCTGCAGGAGTTGTGGCGGGTGTACATGCGGACAAAATTGGCAGTCCGCTCCTCTCTGGAGGCGTGGGGGAGGTTTTGGAATTCTGTCCCAGATCTGGAACATGTGGCCTGGGAGTTACTGGGTGGTGGAGGAGCTGGAGGGAGGGGTTGTTGGGGACAGCAGAATAAATAGAAAGCACGACGTTCACTCACCAGCCTTGAACACACTCTCGAAAACTGATTCACAGGCAACCGTTAGCCTTTTTGGCTGCGTCTTTGAGCTGAATGTCGATTGCACTATTATGCTAATTGGAGGTTGTAAATGGTGAAGTGATACAGAAGGAATCCCACCAAAAATGATTTGTTTGTTTGGACAGTATGAATTTCTTTAGTAAATATGCAACTGTTTGAACGTAATTTTGTAAACGCTGTAAACTGTTCTGATCTTTAAGCTTTGACTGTGCTAATGTGTTTGACTGCTGCATCAAAAATTGTTGTGTACATTTGTGTTGGATTATATTATATTTCTGCAAATGATCTTATTTTATTTGATTAATGAAAATTAATCTCTGCCAGTAGATATGATTTTTTTACGGGTATGAGCAAGAGACATGCTTGATTTTGTCTCACTCAAGACTGTCATAAGAGACCACTAATCTTTTCGATTATCTTGGGGAGGTTCATCATTTGGGTCCATTTCCTTGGTTTTTTGTTTTGACAATTTTAGGATAACTGCAGTGACGTCATTATTCCAATATCAGAATAAAATTAGATTTTTTAAATTCCCCAGCAAGACAGGTAATAGCATGACTGAGCAAAAGTTGGGTGATTCTGTGATTTTGATTATAGAAATAGCTGAATATGAATCCTGTTTGCCTCACTTTAAAATGAGCCAGCATTTTATCTGTAGCTTAGCTAATGACAGATGGCAGTCTCTCTGACCACCCTTTGTTTGGTCATCATACCTCATGCCAGCAGTATCACTACTTGTCCTAGCATTGAGACTGTCACGTTTGTTTTTGGATATGTTTGCGTGAACAGCTAGAATATCGTGATAGAATATCGTGATTGCTCATTTTTGCGAAAGGCACCCCATCAGTGTTTCAGCGTCATTCTTTTTGGATGCTTTAACTGTGCACTAAACCTTGTTTGTTTGAAGAGCCCGTTTCTGTGAACATATGGAGTATGGAGGAAATTTGGCTCTTGCCTCTTAGTTTATGCGTGTATCAAACTGAGTCACGCACCGATGCGGACATAATTTTTGTTACTCCATACTACGCAGCTCAGGGCTTCAGCCTCGTTGTCATGAGTTCATACTACGCTGTACCGTCATGCTTTTACCGTTCCCTGTTTTTCATGGTTGTTTTTTGCACAGCAGTGAGCCCGTGTGCCATCTGTGTGAGAAGCTCTGAACCGCGATGAGAAAATCTCATGCCCACAGAGCGGCAGTAATTTCAGGGAGCTGTCAGTCATAACACCTCACCATGATCCCCACTCTGTGTTTCACCTTCTGATTGTTGTTGGTCTGAGTTGCCAAAATGTACCAAGGGGGACCTGCAATGTATACTTGTTTGTTAAAGTAGCTCTCACTGTAAAAAAAAAAAAATTGTGGACCACTGCACTAGAGTTATTAGACACTTCCTATTGACAATTTTGTATATTTTGTTAGTTATTACAAGGATTATTTCTAACACTGATCAGCATATTTAAATGATTAGAGATCACTTCGATGCACCTTTGACTACAGTGGCTCGTTCTTCCAGCAGTTTTGCAAATTGTGGTGATAAAATTAACAGGTGTAAACTGAAGCATTGCTAAGAACCCTAAATATGTGCAGTGAATGTTTTGTTCCTACTCTTGTTCCTCTGTTTGAGAATTATTGCTATTTTTATCATTTTGGATTTTTCCACTTGTTAGTGTCTGGCATAAGCATCATTTGTTGTAATTCTCTCTAGAAACAAACTGTGTCATGCATTCCTTCATTTTTCTTGGACACGATTTCTCATGTCCCTTTTAGTCACCGGCAAGTAGTCTGTATAGACTGCTTTGTTTTGGTTGTGACAGGAGCAAAATGGATTGTTTTGCACAGTGATGCTTGTTTACATTCGGTTGTCAGTTGATTGATTGCAGTTGCTTGCATTAATCATTTTGTTTTTTGTTTCCAAAAATAACGCTTATAAATTTGTGTTTTCTGGCTAACAAAACTTGTTTATCCTAGTCGGGTTTCTGATGTGGATCTGAAGTACTAAGATAAGGAAGTGGTTAGGTTTACATTAGGTGACCTTATGGCATGTTTAATGGCATGTTTGCAAAGAAAGGCCATTAATTCATATTTTATAAGCTCAGGCACATTCAGCTGGATATTTCCCTTGGACCAAAACATCCCATAATCAGCTTGACTTTCGTAGGGTATATGCAGAGATGTTTACATTGTAAGTGCTGGCTATTTCTGAGTTTAACCCTTTCACTTCCTGTAACCTTCTTGGCAGTGGATCCATGGTGCCATGAATGAGAATGCAAGGCATAGCCTGACAGAATACTAGCCATTATGTGTTATGTGCAGAAATTTAAATCCTAAGTTATTCAAAGATAATACTGAGAGTCAGAAATCAGACCGACATGGAGATTACAATATAAGCAGATGTAGAAGACACTTCGCTTTGTGAACACAGTAACAATTTTACAGATCTTTTTCTAACTGTGCAGGTACATTATAGAGTTTATAAACTGGAAATGATCAAATTTTGAGACCGATTGCTCCAAAATTGAAGTAGTGCCACAAAGTGATTTAGAAAAAAGGCAGTTTTACTCCTTACTGTGAACACAAAGTATTTGACAGATCTTTTTCAAGGTTTGCAGGCATGTTGTGAGGGTGGCGATCAGGAATTATCAAACTTTGAGACACATTGCACCAAGACTGAAACAGCGCGGCGCAGTGATAACAAAGAGAAGGCCAGCTCAGACACTTGATTTTGGCAGCATGCAAATTATTCGTCTGATCTTTTCCAAACATTGCAGGCCCATGGTACAGGTACAGATCTGCACATATTCAAAATGTGAGACATATTGCCCCAAAACTGAAGCAACAGCATTTAGTGACTACAAATACAAGGATGAGGCCAAACCTTGTGAACAGGATAAGTCTATTTGTTATACTTGTTATACTTTGTTGTACTCTACTTACTCCATTTGAACGTAGTTGGATCTTACTACCACTAAACATTATTGGTAGCAGTACAGTAGCCAGCAGGTGAAATGTATTTTGAGTAATTAGGTGAAATTTTTAGAGGGGAAATTTGACTTGTCAAATCCTGTTCTTAAATAATGCTCCCAGTACAAGCTGACTCTAAATCACACTACTTCTGAGTCAATTTGCGCTTTAAGGGTATGGGAAATATATTTTAATAGTGTATTATGACATTGCATTGTGTTGTTAATTGTCTAGACTGTGAAGAAGACATTCAAGTAAGAATTTCATTGTACTTTGTATACAGTATATGACATTGCTTTGTATACAGTATATGACTATGCACCATAGTAGGTTAGCAGGTTGTTTGCTGGGAGGAGATAATGGATCATCATAAGCTGATGTGTTTCAGATCAGGACTATACATGACAAGTAAAAGCCGATTTTAAGAAGTCTCTTTCTGGATGATGTTTTCTCATTCTTGTTCTGGTTTTAGCCAAGATTATTGTAGTTATTGTATTGGACATTCAATAGCTTGCAAATAGGTTGGAATATTTAACACTGGGTCCAGAAGAAGTATAGGTCTATCTCACTGACTCCTTTACAGTATATATGACATTCTGTGTGTAAAGTTTGTGTGGTGATAAAAGCTTTTGATGGCTTTTTAAAGAGCTATAAGAATTATTCTCTTTAGAACTACTGTAGTTTACGCCAGCGCTGCTGGTTCCCGCTCCTGCAGATCTAGCACCCTGCAGAGTGTTAAATTAGGGCTGCACCCTAAGCTCTGCAGGGTTGTAGGTCTACAGGAGCAAGAATCAGCAGCCCTAGTGTGTATATGCCACGTAAACCTATTATTTTGAAACACCAAGATCATTCCATCACAATGTTTGGCAAAGAATTAAAAATAGTCTCGTGAGTAATGCATGGGGTTTCTGTTAAATTGCTTTGCATCCAAGAGAGTTTCCATGAATGCACTTTTAACTTCAGAAACTACAAATTCATTTGTAATGTACAAGCATGCACGGATTCCATTCAACTACAGTCTAGGTCAGGGATGGGCAATCTTACAGTATCTGCAAAGGGCCGGTGTGTATGCAGGTTTTCGCTGCAACTCCCTAATTAGGTCACTAATTAGAGGACCGATTGGCTGAAGAGTCCTCAAACCTTGAACAACTGACCTAAAGGTTATCCCAAAAACCTGCATACACACCGGCCCTTTGCGGATAAGATTGCTCACCGCTGGTCTAGGTGATACTTGCTTTGTATTCTAAGGCAGGTTGTTTTGTTTGTGTGTGTTTCAGTCAAAAACTCCTGGGATGGGCTTTGTGAAGATACATGCTCCCTGGCATGTCCTCTGCCGAGAAGCAGAGTTCATGAAACTCAAGATGCCCACCAAAAAAGTTGGTTTGGAAAGATGATTTTTTTTTCCCCCTAGTCGTTGGTAATGCTGTGTTCCACTGTATTCACAGTGCTTTCATTTCATCTCAGGTGTATGAGGTCAAGCACGATAGCAGCCTGGTTGAGAAAATTAACGCATTCATCACCAAGGTGACAGAACCCCTGCACCCAAAAGTAGAAGAGAACAGAATACACAACGTCAAGCACCTTTCCTACCCATTCTCACGAGAAAAGCAGCATCTGTGAGTACCCCCACTCCCTACACTCCCTCCAGGATAGCCTCAACATTTTGATGGCCTGCACAACCTTATCTGTTATAATCAGTCAGACTCAAAGACCCTTTGTATGAAAGGTATTTTCTGCAAAAAATAAAATGAAAATGATAAATGATGAAAATACAATCTCCATTTAGTTTTCAAAGTCTATGTGTAAAAATCCTGCCAAAATGAAAATTAAAATGAAATAGCACCATGTTCCATTGATGTATCTTTTTCAAGTTCAACATGAAAATGTATGTTAATTGAAGTGGGAAGCGGGCGGAGCTATGGATTACTGTTGTGCTTTCTCAGTGCATTTTAAATAGAACACATAGAAGATAATTGTTATTAACTTAAACGAATAGTCCTAGTGAGAAAAACATAGTTACACATTTTTATGGTTGAATTAAAGTATCACCTACTTAAATATATAAAGATGCAGGTGAGAAGGCCTGATTATGGTCCTTTGGGACCCCTGGGCATCACCTGCCTTTTGGAAGACCCCCGTCATGGAGGGGTGACCTAGAGGTCAACTTTGTTTATGCAGACGGCTTGTATATGAGGGTTGTAGTGTTTTGCTTACACTATGAATGTTGCGACTCTCGGCCACTAGTGTTCCAAGGGCCCCTCCAGCCCGATGTCTCACTGGGCTGACCCATAATCTATCTGTGGCTGGTGTGACAAATTTCCATAATGTACGATGGCAAGTGAAGGGAGCAC
>JAODJW010000086.1:72730-103874 GCA_026777045.1 Hyperopisus bebe
TTATGGCCAGTACCAAAGCACAACTATTATATTTATTGGCAAACGTTTATTTAAATTAGGCAATTGTACAACTATTGCAACTTCACATTATATTATTGTCTTCACAATGTAATTAAAAATAGTTTTTTTTTTTTGTTAAAAATGACTGACTTCGTCATCATAAGTTTACATAATTTTGAGGTATGTATTAATATATCCTATATATAGTATAATACATGGTAAGAAAGTTCAAATTGGCTCTTTTTAGGCACAGTAGACTCTATAGATCCATGTTGGTACACTGAACTCTAGATAATATTAAAATGATATTACTTTCAACATATCTTGGATAAAACAAATACGTTTTGTTAACCAATAATGCACAATTTATTCAAAATATTTTCATTAGATTATGACTTAAAAGTTTCCATACAAACATTTAAATGCTGACATTATTAAAGTACAATATTTCACGGCATAAATATGGCACAAGAAAATAATTATTAAAAGTACATATTAGCTATAGTCTGATATCTCACAATAATAAAACATACAGTAGCACTATATTTATTTACACACATATGTACAACGGTATTGTTCAGGTTTGAGACGGATTCTATCATTTAAATGAAAATTAAGTATTGGGGTTTGGGAAGACAGATTATGTTGATTTAACGGAAATGACGTAGGGGCTTGAGAGTGGACAGGGCCTGACAGAGGACGTGCGCTCTCAGGCCCCTCCTGCAGCCAGACCCTTCTCGCTTTTTCTGCATGTTCGTAAAGGTGCACGGCTGGCACCAGCGGACCTTGTCTGTTATAGACGAAGTTCCATTATAAGTATAATGGGATTATATTGAATAAGTGAATTATTTAGACAGTATTTGTACAGGAATGATTCTGTCTCAAGCCTTCTGATCTATATAAGAGGCTGATTACTGTATCTGTGATCACTATAAGTGGTTTCCACTATTTTAAATGTTGCTTGTTTTGAAATTGATTTGGTGGTATTACCTTTGGTCGCTGAAACGGTTTTTTCATGGTGTTTACATCTGACCTCTTTTTGTTTGAAGTCATCTTCACTACAACCACATTGTGTCCAAACAACGGACATGGCATTTTTCTTTGGTACAACCCGCCCGAGTTGCTCGGCTTGATGTTCGAGTTCTCCTCCATGCTGCTTTCATGTCACAGACTGGGCGAAGTGGAGTCATGTGATACACGCGGTAGTATGTTTTTAAGGGGGACAGTACATGAACACACACTGGGGAAAGTATTAGCAGGATGATTTAAAAAAAAAAAAAAACGAAGTAACCGACATGGGCCAGATTACATTGATTGGAGGTTCTGAAGGTTGGTTTTAATTAAATTTCATTTAATTGCCCAGTCCTAATGAGAGCCATCATCATCAATAGAAAAAATACCTGGAAATGCAGAAAATCTGCACAAAAGTGGCCAGCCTAGCAGAATTACTCCAAGTAGGGGTGCACAATATCATATTGTGATGTACTCGCGATTATATGGCACATGCACAATAATCACCAGGACTTTAGATGACGTGTGAAACATTTGTCCAAATGCCAGCTTTTTGGTACTATATGGATGCTTACCTACGGCCCGAATTTGGTAAGCAAATTGGTAGTAAGCCTAAAATATTAGTGAGATGCCCCCATAAATTAGTAATCCATATAAATTCAGCATATCCTTATGTTCATAAAATTCAGTTAGCGGAGCACGCCACATATTACTGTTTTGGTTTATCATGGAAGCGATAAGCACTGAAGTGGCAGTGAAAAAAGGGATAGCTCAGCAGCCACAACGTCTTTTTAAAGAAGAGATATTGTGGATAAAGAAGTTAAAAGAGATGGTGTCGTGGCGGTACTTCTTGCAGTTTAAAGTCCCTCGCATGTATTAAACATAAGGTTATGCTAAATCTATACAGATTACTAACATTTTAGATGCTCTGCTAATCTGCTTACTAAATTGTGGGCGTTAGTAAACATTCGTATAGTACTAAAAAGCTGGTGTCCGGACAAATGTTTCACCCGTCATCTAAAGCCCTGGTGATTACTGCGCATGTGCCAAATTATTGCAAGTACATCATGATGTGATATGGTACAGCCCTAACTCCAAGAGCACATAGAAAACTCATCAGCGAAGTCACAGGAGACCCTAGATTAACATCTAGGGGACTGCAGGCTTATCTCAGGTCAATTGATGTCTGCGTTCATGATTCCATGATTAGAAAGACACTGGCCAAAAATGGTGTCCATGGGAGAGTTAAAAGGCAAAACCCACTGCTTAAGAAGAACATAAAGGCTTGTCTAACATTTTCCGAAGAACAGAGATTACCCCCAACACATTTAGGACTACGTTCTATGGACTGATGAGTCAAAAGTGGAATTATCTGGAAGACATGAGTTCTGCGACATCTGTTGTAAAGCTATTTAAAGCTGTACAGCTTTTCATAAAAACAGCATCATGACCATAGTCAAACATGGTGGAGGGAGTGTGATGGTTTGGGGATGCTTTGCTGCTTCAAGGCCTGCGCGACTTGCCATAACTGAGGGACACATGAATTGGGTTATCTAGCAGAAAGTACTGAAGGAGAATGTCATGGTTTGTGATCTGAAGCTCAAAAGCTCAAGAGCAAGTCCAGCTCCGAATGGTTAAATAAAGACAAAACTACATGTAGGACAAAACTAAGACCAAATGTCTACTACAGCTGCCGTTTCCTTACTTTGCTGCCACACAGCACTGCTGCTTCATTTTGCGGCAATTTGTCTGGAAATGAAAGCAAATGTCGATATTCCATCCATATGTTTTTGTGAAACAGTAATAAGATCTATCAAATACTTTTTGACATCACATTCACAGTCTGCTCTCATTCTTCCCTTTGCTGCCACTAAGCAATTTGTCTCAAATTTTAGACAATTCCAGTTAGGCACCCATAAAATGAACACACAACATTTGCAACATTTGAAAAGTATATGTCAAAAATGTTTTGAGTTATTGTCTTAATGGGATCAAGTGTCAAAACTACCCTTTTTTGTTATCAGTATGTGGTGTGGTTTCAGCTTGTGCGTCGCAGTGATCCGTCTCAAAATTTCACCAGTTCCAGATCATGCTAAGTTTGAAAAAGTTCCGTCGAATAGTTTTTGAGTTACTGAGTTACTAAACAAAGCATCTGCAGCAGCGTAGATCCCCAGGCCAAAAATATTCCCCAGACAAGAAAATAATAATAAATGTATAATCCACTAAGCTGCTGGCATTAAAAGTTGCCTACTGGAGGGGTGCCAATTAACCGTGCTGATCGTCGTTTTTTAGTCTCTGTGGAAAACAGCTGATTTGGCAGGCTGGGTTTGATTATGATTTAAATACATGTCGTGACCTGTCTAAAACTGGCTAAAGCAGTGGTTCTCAGACGTTTTACACTGTGTACCACTTCTGAAAGTATTATGCTATCTGCGTACCACAATCACAACATTAGACTTAATCATGCAGACACATAGTAGGGGTGGCAAATTGTAAGTGTTCAAGTTTCGAGATAGATCATCCCAAAACTGAAGCAGCGCCACACAGTGACAGTAAAAAAGGTAATTTCATTCATTTGATAACATAAATTTACTTTTGTCACTTTTTTTAGTGAGGTGGGGAGGGTATTCAAGGTAGGCTTGTAATATTTTCTTTATGTTGTGGTATTTTTCTTCAGCAAAATGTATTGTGGGACAACCCAAGAAATCACCCCCAACCCCCCCGCCCCCGCTCCATTTGGCTAAACCTATTGTGGGAAAATATAATTGTGTCACTTATCCATAGTCAAAATAAGTGATGACACATAAAAGAACACATGCAGACCTGGTGAACCTAATGCAATTAAAAAAGTCACACAAAGTGCTCCATAGGTAATGGAAAAATAGCCTGACCCTGGACACCAAGCTTCATTCTCACCTGTGGATAGGAATATATATATGTGTGTAAGTCTGAAAAGAAAAGTGACTTTGTAACCACATTTAACCATTCAGAATGTGAGTTCATCCATCAGGCAAGATAACATTACATATTCTGTGTTGTTTTGTTGGCAAAGGATCAGTATACTCTGAAGTGATGTAATTTCTAAATACTGTTCTTATTGACTGTAGCTAATCCCATGTATATATTGCAAACAAGAACGTTCGTTTTTTGTTCAGTTTTTATATTGTGCAAAAGGATCATGTTAGTGTAGTAGTGCACCTGTTTATTGTGGAAATTGAAAAATAAAATCCTCTGTCCAGTTTTTGAACCAATATGGGATTTGATTTGTTTCGTGATCTCTTGTGGCATGAGATCTGAAGTGGCAACTTTGATAGTTTGATTTATGAAGGCATGCGTTTCCAGTTAGCCAACCACAATGATACAGTGAAGAAAAGATTCTGAAGAGACTAATTAATGAGATATAATTCTTGGGTTGTCAAGAGCTGGAATTTAGGGGACACAATTAGAGTTAGAACTCTGACAGCAAAGGAAACTATACATGCTTTCCTGTTTTGACAATGTTTCTTTTGTGTGTTTGTGTTTCAATGTAATATACAGCAAAAAATGATGTAAAGCTGTGTAATATACCCATTAAAATAATGATGCAATTATGCATTATGACCAAGATTTCAGCAAAGAAATTTACTTTTGTAAAATTCATAGTATTTGCACACTTCATGGCAGCTTCTGACCTTGCTGTCATATTTTCTTTAGGCAAGAACACAAATAACGAAAATGTTACATTTACAATTAAACTTGAAATTACAACAAATTTAGAGCACATTTTAGGGATTATGCTAGCTTGACAATATTTTGTGGGAAAAGATTTTTTAATTATTTTTAATTATGTGATTTCATAATTATTGTTTATCCTCATATTCTTTAATTAAAATATTGCATTTTCTTAGGCATCACCCAGCCCTAATTGATGTCAGCATCAGTATCAGTGAGAACCAGAAAGCGAGTATTGGTACTTGGTCTGAAAAAAATGGTATTGAAAAATGGCTTCTCTAATATACCTTTATGAACACAAATACATAAGACATAAGGCTACATGTGATCAAGACTCCTTTCTGCAGATTGCTGTTACAGTGCATGTGTGACAGAGCTCTTGCAGCCAATGGCACTAACAGCTATGAGCTTACCTACCGATGCACTGAAACCTGGAAACTCTGGCACCACAAATTTACTCTGCTCTCACACGCATTTCCCTAAATCCCATATATAACACATTTTCCATCAGGAAATGCTCAGCTTTCCTTTGATTTCATGCAAAGCTGATGTAGGCCCAGGTATTACGAATGTTCTGCTTATGGCAGCCAATGTATAATTCATAACTTGCTATTATTACATCTTCTCAATTACCTGTTGCCATACTTCAACTGCTTAAAGCTAAGAGGCTCATATAAAATCTATTGACCCAGCAGTAATGGGACTAAACATGGTTCTCAAAAAGATCCAAGCCACTGACAGATTCATTGGCCACAGACTTGTTTCAAATTTAAATTGTAAGTAGAGGAAGGGAGTAATGGCCGAGGGCACATACTGACCCAAATCAAGCACACTGACAGCAGAAGCACAATGGTTGCTTTGCATAATGTACCATAATGTAAAACATGTTGACAGGTCTAATTACCAGTGGCTGTACTACATCTGTATCTAGACCACGAGAACATTTCATTCAAAATATCACCTCTTTCATGTCCATTGAACATGTCATAGAAAAATTTGAGAATCTCTACACAACCACCACCATTCCTGACACAATCACAATTATCGTAGTTGTTATATTAAAAGTCATTGGAAAACAAATAGTATATTTCCTCTGTTTTAGGTTTAACAATGAAACCATCCTGAGCACTGAAATCAACATTCCAAGCAAATCTGTTGATTAACCCAATTAACCCAAGATAAGTCACTCAGCCCGCAACACAAATCCTGCCATACAATAAAACAAACAAATAAACAAACAAACAAATAAATAAACAAACAGGAACAGGTGGAAATAAATTCCATGGTGAGAAAAAGTGAGACGAATTACCTTGTTCCAAAGTTAGTTCTGGATCCTGTTGGAGAATCAAGGGCTTCCCCTGGCTTGGGTGTCCGTTCTCTGTTCATCTGCTGCAGAACTGAATTCAGTTCACTAATCACATTGGCCTTGGGATCTGGGGTAGGTGGACTCTTAAGTTCTGGAGGATCACCCCAGAGTTTTGATGTCCTTTGTGTTGGGGTTTTAGGAGGGTCAGACTGGGCACCCCCTGGTGGTGGTGGGGCAGGAGGCATCCCAAATGTTTCAAGGCTCTCTTCAATTAAAGCATCCTTGTAAAGTGCATTGCTTTTGTTGATGATAGGCTTCATTTTTGGCTTGGGTGGGACGGGGGGCCTGTCGACCAGAAATGCTTGCCCATCTGCATAGACCGTACAAGTGTCTAGGTTCTCTCCACCCTCTGAGGACAGGGTGGAAATGCTGGACACGGTTGAGATAGTGCTGGTTGTCTCCAGATGTGGGTCACCACTACTCCTGCTGTCTACTTCCTCAATTCCCGAGTCAGTAATGGGCTCAAAGTTCTCAGGTGGTGGTGGTGGGTAATTAGGAGGCATGCAGTTTGACAGCCCCATCGGTTTCTTGAGTTCTGCATTGGCCATCACTGAAGGTGCTATATGGGCATGATAAGGAGCAAGGGAGGACCCCCCTGTTCCATTTTTCCTTTGCTTCAGCAGCTCAGCAATGGCGCCTGCCTGGTCCTCTGGGATATCGAAACTGTTGGCGAACTCAAGTGGAGGTGGTAAGGGCTCTGAGAACACAAATTCTTCATCAATGTCTACAGAGGCTAAGGGTGGAGGGGGGATGCGGAAGGGTAACTTTACAGGCTCATCCACTGAGCTGATGGTGATGATAGTCTTGCCGTGGGGGCCAGCAGGCTTGGCATTGGGCGCCTGAGGACTGGTAAGGGTCACCGTCTGATTGGGGGCTGGCTGGTTAGGGTCTCGCAGCTCAGTGGGCACACTGTCAGGGACAGTAGGTTCCTCCCTTTCTCCACCTTTGACTATACTGTTCTCTTCAGTCTTGGTCCCATCCACAGTGTGCACCATTAGGAGGCCAGCAGACTTCTGCTGAGAGGTGTCTACAATGTCTATTAGCATATTTTTCTTTTCCTCCTGTTTCTTCTCCTCTTTGGCTGAGTCAGACTCATACTTGGCTTCTGTCATCTGCCTTCTTAGGCCCCCACGCTGGCCTGGCCGCCCCATGGTGGCAGTCGTAGTAAAACTGGGTTCCATGTTGGAGCGCATTTTGGTGTCGATAAAAAGAGGCTTATTGAGGTCGGGTTTCGGGGACTCATTCTTCTGGGTTGGTGGCTGAACCTGTTCTTTCATGGCCCGGTCTCTGGCAGCTAATGCGAGAGCCAGGGGGGAGTTGGGGTCCAGTGCCTTGCCCGTAACAGGATGCACATAGTTTCCACCATTAGTATTGTATGTTTTGCTTGTAGGCAAGCTGACAGGACTGTCAAGGTTGGGACTGTTTCCTGTCCGCGTGCTGAGAGGCTCCCTCACTAAGGTGGGCTCAGGAGTGTTGAAATCAGTCACGTTGCCACCTCCCTGAGGAATAACCAAGAGCGAGGATGGAGGAGCCATCAATTTACGCAGCCGCTCGTCGTTGCTGAACATGCCCTCGTCAATGGATTTTGACTGCCGGAGGCGGGGGGTAGGGGTGGGCACTGGATCCTCATCACCCATGTCAGTGGAAAGGAAAGCAGGAGAGTTCCTGTGGGCTTCTAACCTCTTCTCCCGATCCCGTACTGCACCAGCAATAGCCGCTGCAAATGGGTTGCTGAGGTTTAGGCCATCCTCGGGCCGCAGTTGACCTGGGTGATCTGGTGTGGAGGTTTCTATCTCCATGCTGCTGCCTTGGCTGCTCTTGCCACTACTGCTGGTGGAGGGCTCCTTCACAATGATGGTGGGAATGGGGATGGAACACGTCTTTTCGGGGCTGTCCTCCACATTGGGCTGTTTCACCAGCATACCCTTTCTCCTTGCTGGCTTGGCGGGCACATACAGTGCCTTGTTGCTCAGCTTTCCCACTTCTGAGTATGGGTTTTCAGGCACATGGGCCCTACGGTTACGAAAGTTCTGTTGAGTTGAGGCATTCTGCTTGTAGTCCTCTGCCTCGTACTGCTCCGAATTCTGCCGATAGTACATTCCTTTGTCCCGGCGGATCGTGCCCACATTAGCATCCCCCCGATTAGAGGCAGGCCCTTTAGCTGCAGAGTTCTGGTTGAAACCTTGTCGGACAGTGCCATAGCCTCTTGCCGTGGGTGATTTGGGGGTGTTGTAAGGGGGAGAGGGAGGAGAGATCGCTGGTGGAGGGGGAATATCCTCTGATGTGTCAGGCATAGAAAGGCTCCTCGTAAATTTCAGCAAAGGAGGTGTAAGAAACTGCTTCTCCTCTTCAGTGATTCCTATGAAACAGAGAAATCACTCATCTAATTAAACAAAATAAGTGGAATACATGGGTAAATGGGAAGAACTTTGGAAGAATTTAACACAATTCAATAATTTAACAATTTCAGGAATTGCAAGAGTGGCTAGAAAATATAAATGGACAGAGTCTAGATCCATGTACCTCATAAACCAAGAAGGTACAGGAGCACTACTGTAAAATTTAGAGGAAAAATGAGGGGACCAGTCATCAAATTGACAGTGCAATTAATATTTTTCAGCTTTTGCATAATTTGTTCTTTGTGCTTAAGTATTTAAAGCAGTGAGTGGATTGCAGTGATTTAGCAAAACAAGGAACAATTTTAGGACATCTCTGAAAATATCATCAGACTAATCACATTTGTCTTGGATACCGATAGTGGATAAAGCCAAAATGAAGGCAAAGAGGAGCAGGATTGCAGAAGTGATTGGAATGTGCTCTCCTGTATTAAGCTAATGTGCACTTCTGCACTTTCACCTCATGATTTAGTGCACACATCCCAAGACATAAAGCCATTACACTTAGATCATGCCGTTATCTACCAATCAATAGTTCAGCGGAGTGAAAACTCCCTGCAGATCAAAGTCTTCTGTTTCAGTCAGAGCACACACAGAATGTCAAGGAACATCTGACATACTGGAGAAGTGGGAATATAAGTGCACATGTTGCAGTCATCCATCCACTGGTATTTTATATTTCCTACTACTAAATCTTACACCTAATTGGGAAACCACTTTCCTAACAAGACTCTGTCTCATCAAAATCTAAACAGATTTTGCATTTTATTCAAAAAGGTTCAGGGAAAGGATGTGTGATCTGCTGTATCTCAGTACATCACGTCATCAAACTCTTTGTAAACCGAGAATAACCCTTTATGAACTTGAGATGTCAAGTGTTACTAAGCATTTGAGGAGCTGTGCCTCAATGTAAGAATGAGGTTGCGGTGGAGAGGAAGAAGCTGAACTGGTACAGCAGAGCAGGGACATCACCTATTGACTTTTGCCTTCTCATCGTACCCTTTGGCACACCCAGGTAGGAGCCTCTCGAACTCCCTGGCACTGTTGGGGGTATGGCGGCCACACCCTGGCAATCGTACACAGACTAGAATAAGAAAGAAGGTTAAGAAAAGAAGACATACTATGAGGTCGAACAGGCATACCTGCTTGCTAACTGGTCCCATTGTACAAAAAAATAAAATCATGAAAAATAAGTGTGGCTCATTAGTCCTTTTTAAAAACGAGATTGCTTCCTCTGGGACACTGAAGTCTAGGCATCAGATTAAGGTGAGCAAACTCTCTGACATTCAAAGGGGAAAACAATCTCTCTGATACAACAGATACAAGAATGATTATGAAATGAAGCACAGCTCTCCTGTGAGGGAACAGGCAAATGATTCAACCATATTTTCAATCATTTTTTCTTAGCAGGAGACAGTCTGTATCTCCCCCATGTCTCAGGCTCTGACAAGTTTCATGTGCAGGAGTGTAGGAAAGCACACCTCTTCTGCTCAAGAGAGATGAGACCGGCTGTACTTACATCCATGTCAGTGGTTGTGGCAAAACACCTGCTGGATGGTCGCGGCTTGATGGTGGCGACCCTCATGTCAACAGACACATTTTCCCGTGTGGGTTTCTGGGAAGGCATTTCATCCACTTTGTCTGAAAAACATAAGCCATGGCCCTTGACAACCTGCCAGTCATCCTCCAACAAACTATCTCAATCAGCCATCAAGCCAGTGACTAAAGATCCTTTCCATAATGCAGATAGAAGAATATGAAAACCAAACAGAATCAGAATTTCAGACAGTGGTCAACGTCAAAGCCGTGCAAGCTTTATCTGTTTGATCAGACTGCTCTTACGCCTAAGCCGCTGCGCAACATGCTAGCAGTTGTTTGTGAAGCCACCATGCATTGGATGATTACTTAGTGTGACTTGAAAAACAATCCTCTTCTTCAGACCCTCAATATTTGAAGGCTTAGCATCTATACAGAAACGGAAGAGAAGGAAGTTCAGTGCTGGACAGGGTGTGCCATGAGGCAGCAAGTTAAACCACATGCACTGTCATCTTGTAAGCCACACAAGGCTCATAGACTGAGGAGAAACCTGCACAGCTTAATGACTTTGCTCCAACAGTATTGGTATCTCTCTTAGGTATCTCTGTTAGGTATTCTATATTATATTCCGTAAGCAGAACAGAGCTTTAATGAGACTAGTGGAAGATAGAGTTTCACATTTATACATCACTGAATACCAACTTTAGCCCTACTTTTGATCATCTAACAAGCAGAATGCCAAATAGAAAGGGAGAATGCATATTATTCAGCCAGGTTAGTGAAATGAGCTGTGTTAGAAGGACATCTAATTTAAACCTCAAACATCTAGAACACTGCTATAAGATTTTCCTCCTGTCTGACAGACACAAACAGAGCCAGCTAAATCCACCCCACTTCAGCATCATGGTTCTGGAGGACTGTAAATTTCAGACTTATAAAAAATACATATATGAAAAATTAGGCTTGAAATGTCCATTTCATATAATACAGTCAGAAAACTGATTTCTGGATTCTATGTGCAGAGACGGGCAAATAAATCTGAACCCACCCATTTGCAGCAGGACCTTATCCTCCCTTGAATCCAGCTTGTTTTTCTACTAACACTACCTACAACCACAATATCACCAGCAGTTTCCCTGCCCAATGCAGCGCCTCCTAACATATCAATGGATCACTGGTGGGGGACCAGGTCAGGCCAGACTACTCCTCCTCTTGAAACCATCAGATTGATATGGTAAGTTGCAAAAGAAACACTTGAAATGTCTTTGACTCTGCTTTCCAGGTGGAATGTTTCTATATTAAACAAATGCAGCACTATTGCCATGGCAACAGCTTGTGTCTCAGTGAGTCAAAGAAGCTGAAATATTATAATGGCTTTAAAGAAAATAGTGTCTACTGTTGGGAGAAATAAATTGTGGAATCTCTTTCCTTACGTAAAAAGCAATTCAAAAAGTAGACACCAAAAGCCCTGTTACCTTTAATCTTGGGCTTTATTATTTACATATCTTATGGAATCATATATTTTAAAGGGTAAAGGGGGCATTCAAAAAAGAAAAGATACTTTATTCTTGGATCAATTTAACGTAAATACAGATTTATGGTATTTAGACACTCAAACGAAGTGCTGTAATTGGTACTGGAATAAACCTCAAATGATGGCACAGAAGTGTATGTGACATTTAAAAATATATTTTATATATAATGCAGAATTTGCTTTATAAATTAAATATATATTTTATAAAAAAATATCATGGTAATACAGAATATATAAGGTTGCAGTTGACCACTAAAATAACCATAAACTTCACAACTGAAAAAATATGTCTTTGTTTAAATATAGGCTTGAAATTATTTCAGTGCATTTTTAACATCATGCCGCCTTTTATGGTGCTTTATAAATATACTATGAGAAAGAAAAAGGTTACCATGCAAACTTAATACACAAAGCTGACAGATCAATAAATCAACAAATTTTTTAAAATAATAAAACACGACAAATGTGTGGTCAAACAATAAAGAAATTATTAAAATAAAACGTATTGTATAAAACATGCCTGGATAAACTTACCACCCTTCTTTTTCCTCAAGGTGGCTTGAAAGCAAAAAATATCAAACTTTAATACTTGAGTTACAACTTCAAAGACAAAAAATATGCTACTAATTGCAACTCCCTAAACAGTGAAGTGAATTTCCTTTTTACTGCTATAACTATAATTGGAAGTTCTGCTTATTTCCAAAAAATAAGCACAAGATATGGTGGAAGAACAGATTCAACTAGTACTAATTATAATTGTAATTATATGTTTTTCTCTCCAGAACTGATACAAAATTACTACATTGCTAACTTGTGACGTTGTTTGTTTACCTGAATGCAGACTGCAGATTCTACAATGAGTTTCATGGCAGCTATTCATACACTGAATTTTGACACTGCTCCTATTGATTTAAGAAAACTACACTGGAGTAGCAGGTATTTAAACCAGCAATGTCTGCTTACACACAATGTCTTTGAAATGGACTGTGCAATATTTGAACATTTTGACCTTATTGACACACCACTGAAACTCCTGTGTATACATGTAACGGCAGCAACAACAACAAAAAGTTGCAGAGAAACAGTGATCAACATTGACAAGAAAATAGAAACCTTTTGAAAAGACCAAGGTAAATGTGTGACTGCTTTGAATGTGCTGATTGCCATTGACCACCACAATAACATCAGTGAACATGGAAATGCCATGAAAAGCACAGGCAGAAACCACAGAGAAAAGCGGGATGACCTAAGAAAGGCAGAATCTCACACGCTGCAGAAGGCAAAGTAACCAGAAAAGTGCAAGGAACCGTTTTCATAAGGACTATCTCCACTTAATATCTCCCTAGAGTGCCTTTTATTTCTGCTGATATGGAGGTACAGTAAAGTCTGTGCCAATATCCTTCCCAAGCATAAGAATACAGAAAACCTTTCCTTTTACCAGAGGGTAAAAATACCAGAGACAAAATAAATAGATACAAAACATTAGAGGCATATTTCACATTATGTAGCTGGAAAAGGAGGTGGGACAAATATTGTAATTCGGTTCAGAAAGAATAACATCAATTTTAGCCTTGGCACAAGGTCAATGCATGGGAACAGATGGGGAAAGAGAGGAAAATCCTTTCTGATCTTGTCTATTCTACCTCAGTGGGATTAGTTTCATCTATTCATATACTACATAATTTAAAAATGCTTTATGAGAGAGGTGGAAGGCAACCTAGTGAGATAATCAGATTGATCTAACAATATTCTCTCAAACTGTTCTATACAGGTTTTGGGAATCAACGCGATTTCATGTGAATTCAGCTACAGAAAAGAGAACACGAAATAATAAAACAATTTTTTTAGATACAACCACATACAAAATTTTACAAAATTCTTCTGTGCATAAAAAATGGATTAAGACAAAATGTAGCATGAAACTTTGTTTTAATGTAATTTGTCTGGGCCTTGTATTTCAGTACAGACCTTAATTAAAAAAAGTCATTAAAAACCCTCAATGAAAAAAAATGAATTCCCATGAGACTTCACTACATCAAACAGTACACATCTTTGGCAGATTTTTTACATGTGTACCACGTAAATTCTTCACAAAGCAAAAAAGTGTGTGTGTATACACACAGACACATAAATATATATTTACTGAATTATTTGGTAGATTCAAAGCCATTGCATATTGAATGTTTTGTGAAAAAACTGAAAAGTCATTACTTGGACAGAACTATTACAATTAGTATTTTTGTTTTGCTATTGCTTTCGCTATTGCTTGATATTTTATTACACAAAAAAGGCCAATATATTGCTCAGTTTTCAAAACATTTATTATAATAAATGTGAATAAACATGCATTTATAGGCTTAATAGAAATGTTTTAATAATGTTTTAATGTATTAATAATTAAATTGCCCTGCATCACCCCTGGTCTTCTTAACAATTACTTAATAAACAAATCAATATGCCTCAGAGGTTCTGGCCGGCAGGACATCTACAGCAGGTAACTGCCCACAATTCCTGTGCTATTCCCTAATGAGAGTATTTGGGACAAAAAAGACATCTTATCTGTTTTTCAGTTTATAATAATGGACGCTGAATGAAACAGGTACAGTTTAGGAAGTTAGGATGTGTTTTTGTGGTCAGACAGACTTAGCACTAATTCTGTCTGTAGACATTGTGATGGGGTCTGGGGCTGTGTGGTTTCAGAAACAGGAAAAAACACAGACAAATGCAGGTAGGTTCTTAATAATAGTACTACGAGATGGAAATGGAAAAAAAGTTTGTGAGGTACACAAACAGAACAGGCTTGAAAGGCCAGCAGCCTTATTTCCTGACTGTGGAGCCCATTTTTAGTTTACTCTAACAACTGGAGACCTGGTGAGAATCTTTCTCTTTTGTAATTCCCACTAATAAATCTCGCTCATCCCGTGTTCTAGAAATGGTTACTCTTTGTCACAGACATCATGCTAGCCATCTCAAATGGTGTCAAAACAACCTAATGATTCAAACATTATGTTTCCCTTTTAAAAGTCACATGTTCGAATCTGCAATACACAGTCAGCGTTTCATGTCAAAGGACAGATGGACCATCGGAAGCAGTTAAAGTGAGAACTCTACTTGTGGTGAGAGAAGACAATTCATGAAGAACAACAGAAGTAGGAAAGCAAAGCTGCCACTTCCCGTTTTGGACAATTACGTGAGGCGGGGACAAGAAACATATGGAAATAACATCAAAATGAGAAAAAAACACCCACAAATACAAACGAAACAAAAAATTACTTCTGACTGCTTACCTTTGTCCACTAATTGCATAGAAAAAAATTTAAATAATGATTAGAGAAATATGTCACATGATTGAAATGATTCACTGTGACTTTCAGTTTTGTGTAACAATATTAATAAAAATATATTGCCGGTTCCCAGCCATATTGTGTCTAAACCTTGACTTGTTCTTTCCCTTTACAAAAGCACATGAGCCGACATGCTGCATGTACAGTCTGCCTTTCCAATCATCTAGAGCATGCGTTTACCACTGAAATTGGCCATGCTTACCTAGCTCCTCGAGTTCAGAGGTCATTGACTTAGAGCGCATGGACAAGGCAGTGGTCGGTGCCCTCTTTGGAGGTGGAGGTGCTTCAACAATAGATCAGAGACAAAGGAAAGGGTGGGAGATTTGGATTTAATAGACTGAGGTGTATCAATCAGCACAAAATCCAGAAGCAATGCAGCTCCTGGACTTTTCCATGTAACACCTCAAACCAGAGCTCCTAAACAGGACTGAACCCTGAAGGAGAAAAATCAATGAATCTGAACAGGAAATGCAGATGGTTTTGGGACTGATGGGTTAATACAGGGATCCACTGCTATGTACTTGTGCAATTGATTTCTAGAGTCTTATGCCATGTTCAGGATAATGAGCTTAGCTCCACCCAGTCCCAGCGCCACTAGTGGCCTGTAGCAGCGCAGTGAAGGCACAGAAGTGTTCAAAATGCTGGGTCCTGTTCGCTTCCTGCTCAAGGAGGAGGGCCCAAGCTGGACGCCAGCAAGACGAGGGCCTGCTCCCAACAGGCTGCGCTGGCACAGGGAGCTGGCACAGGCTGGCATCAGGAGCTCTGGCAGTGGCTCCAGCAGATTTCCCCCCAGCAAGAGCCAGGCTTTGCCTCCAAAACCCCCCCTGTTCCTTTACACTGGGATCTCATCCAAGGCACTCGGGGAAGACAGCAAGCCATGCACAGCTTTTATCACGCATCTGTGTCATTACCATGCCCATGAAATGAGCTAAATGACTAGCGTGGGGGCCTGGGACAGCCCCTGTGTCCCAGCTGATTAGTTGGTCATTCAGTCGGCCTCAATGTGCTGCAATGGACAAAAGGATAAACAAAGCGGGTGGATAGAGGAAGGCTGCAGTCCTCCTGCCCTTTCACTGCACAAGGGAAGGCATTAGGATATGGGGAAAGCCAGCATGACTCCAAGCCGCAGGTTTACCTTTTTTCCGAGCCGTGTCTTCTGGGTCCAGATTCCGGCTCACCGTTACCACTTTTATAACCAGGTGGTTGCCCCCCTGCCTGATCATGTTGACAACCTGCCTGTGGCCGACTTTCACCACATTGTCCTGGTTGACCTGAAACACCAAAGAGAGGGAGAGTTTTGTTGCATCATCCTTAAACATACATTCAACATAATTTTCAATGGACATATCAGCTCTGGAGAAAAAATGAGAGACGGCTCTATACGTTTTAAAAATTAGCATTTTTAAATCCTGGTTTAATCCTGGTTCTATTGCCACTGGCTACACTGCGAGGCAGGCTGTTTCAAGGCTCAAAGACAGCAGTACACAAGAACAAGGCAATGAAGGAGACATTGGCAATAACCAAAAACTAGCCAGGTATATTGCAGAAGCAAGTTTCTAATGCCAGAAATGACTTTCAACTTATCCAGCAGTGCCTCATGAATCAGCGGATGACCTCAAGTGACCTTTAGAAAGAATGGGACAAGTGGTATGAAGTGCATTCTAGTACGACTCTTAACAGGCTCCTAGAAGAAGGACCGAAGTCTCATAAAACAAGGAAGAAGCCCTTCATCAATAAAAAGCAGGGAAGAGCCAGGCTGGAGTTTGCAAAAAAAAAAAGTATATTTTACACAGGTGCATACTCATAAATTTAGAAATGAGTGAAACTAAACATTTTTGTTGTGGTCTCTTAATTTTTTCCAGAGGTGTATGTTGTGTCTATTTACTAACTTCTAGGGCTGAATTACTTATCTATTTAAGATCGAAATCGCGATTTGAAACAATGTGATTAGCAAATTCATTATAGAGCATGTCTGACCCAAGGTATAAAACTGTCCTGAAAAGAGTTTTACATTCTCCCTGTGTGACATTCTCACCAATCAGAAATGCCGTGATCCTGGTGTGGCAATCAAGCTCACCAAACAGAAGTGGCCCAAGGCAACTTCGCATACGCCCACAAACAGCAAACATGTGAAAGCTGATGAAAACGTTACATTCGTGGCACGAAAAAAAGATTTCACTGCTGAGCTATAAGTGAATTACCTACCTATTTTGTGGTAAGAGATTGCTTACAGAAAAGTGCTATTATTTATGGAGTGATTATGATGATAGAATTCCGTGGTTGAGAGTTTATGTTTACAAAAAAGTTTTGCATGCTTGTGTTTTCAAAATCACAGATTTTCAACTTCACACTTCCACATATTTTAGAAGCAGCGTTACAACCACGAATCAGCATTACAAGTGCATAAACTGGGAACAAAACCCTGTATTTAGATTTCTTCCCATCCTTTACATACATCGGAGCGTAATATGCTCAACTTCTATTTCGATATAATTTTCCGTTTAATATTCATCAATAATTCATTCAATGGTTTTATTCACAATGCAATTTTGAAGTTACAAAATTAGTAGATCTAAAGTTTACATACACCCCAACCTCATATTGTCTAATACTTGGTTGCATTGCCATTAGCTTTTACTTTATTAGCTTTTGAATATAAAGTAGATGATGCGTCACATATTTTAAATCTAGTACACACTGAATATTGAGCTGAAGCTTGACTTTTAAAAAATATCGCAATCACAATATCTATCAGAAAAATCGAGATTAGATATTTTCCCTAAATCATTCAGACCTAGTAACTAGTCACGCGTGTTGGTAAAAGCTACTCAAGGATGCAGTATGCTTGATATATATGCCATTGTTTTTGGGTTTCTTGAGGGATACAGTCATGTGCAGTCAGAGCACTTTGAGTGCAAGTGACAGCTGACAGTTTAGTTACAGCGCTGAGCAACTGTTAATATGCTGGAGGTCATTTTTCTGTGCTCAAAAAGCAGGTCAGGCAATGTTTACAAATTGTAAAACCGTACATCTGTTATTTTCCCAATTTTCCCCCAAAATTACAGTGGTAGATTTTACCAACAAGAGGGGATGGATGATTTTGATGATCATTTTCAAATTTGGTAACATACTCTGGAAATCATCTCACGAACCCCCGATGGTGTTAAGATAACGACATAAACGAGTTGTTTTTTTGCGACACTTATTAAACAGAGTACACGTTACACTCTTAGAACCTGAATGTATTGCTGCTTTTTAGCATTCTCACTCCAGCTTGCAAGCAGCAACTAGACAGTAAGAAATCATGCTGTCAAACAAGAAAATTCCGAGTTATGTTTCCATTAATATACTGATATTGATGAAGCTGGTGCTGAACATCACTGTAAAAATTCAAATTCCCAAACCAACCAATTCCATCAAAACATAGTCAACATCTTACAACTTACACAATGATATTTAACATCAAATGCAGAAAGGTAGGGTGCTTGTGGAAAATAATGGCATACCCTGCATGCATTACAGCATGATCCACTGATATGACGTGTGTCTGGACATGCATGCGGAGCATGTAAAAGCAAGAGCCATGTGGGGGCCCCTTATCTGTATCTGGCAGCACACTGAGCTGAGTGACACCATTAGGGTGATACAGGGGATCTCCGAATCTTTCCGATGACCTCCGAGTGAGAGTTCAGCTACACTGAGAGTTAGGCTCACTTCGGTGTAGCCGTAACAGAGGAGTCAGGAGAGTGCATCACATCAATAGTGGCCACTGCAAAAGCTGCAGCCCAAAGTCTGTGCTGGGTGCAGTGAAGAGAGGGAGCGGCTTTTCCAGCAGCGTGTGGGCTCACATCCTACTGGCTGAGGGACTGACTCCAGTGGAAAATGACTACTTACCTGCTCTTTATCAGCTGTGTGAGAACTGGATTTCCAATTTATCATTATACCTCTTGGACTGCTGATTCTACACTAACATAATCAGCTGTATGTTACAGATTGAAGCACATTAACTTGGTCTGTCAGGCATTAAATGTTCCAAACTGTAGCAGTTACACTGAAGGTCTGGTGATGGAGCAGAACATACAAAGGACATATATTCCATGACATCATCCCTGTTTGGACAGGTTCATAATTGTATCCTCCTGAATATCCTGTAGCCACAGCAGCATATTGATAAAAAAGAAAAACAATTTTGGTAGTTATAAAGAGATTTCCAGAGCACCTCAGCAATGGGCCTGCAATGTTTACGAGATAAAGGGTAGATAAAGGTAACCGTGCAAAAAGAGCCATGTCTATTTCAAACACTGTCAATAATCCCATTTTAGAAAAGAACAAAACACAATAGAACTATTTCAAATCAGGAGGTCATCAAAGGGAATTTTTATAAATATCCTCAGTATTTGAGATGCTGTACTCTAAAAAAAGACTTGCAACTAACCATAAAGCAGAACTTCTAGTATAGGAAGACCCACACACACACACACACACACATGCTAGATATCTATATCTCTGTGGGGACTATCCTCTCACTTCTTTGGGCATAACCCTAATCCCAGCTATAACAACCTTAACCCCTACCCAGCCCAAACCTTGACCATAAGTAGCCAAACTAAATTCAAGACTTTTGACATTTTCTGTTTTTTGATTGCAATCATAGATGTTTATAAAATTGAGTTTCCCCTTGTGCGTACCAAAAAATGGCCCTACCAATGTCAAAATAACACGTTTTTATCACATTGTGTGATCACTTCGTTGCCACAACATAATATATACATAACACACACACACACACACACACACACACAAACACACACACACACACACACACACACAGTTATGAAACGATCTAAAAGGATAAAAGGACAAGGTCTAAAATACCACAGGGGGCGGAACATGTCGGATGGACAAAAGGTTCTTGTAGGCCTGTCATTAAGATTAAGGTTATGTGAATAAGGCCAGAACTCAGATGTCATCAGCCACACGACAATGTAGGAAAGGGCAAAAGGTTGGTTAGTGCAGCACTTCTGCTGTGTATGTGCATGCTCAGGCATTGTTTAACATAATTCCTGGTTATTAGACATGAATCAAATTCAGAGAGGATAACAGAGCTGAGGCTCAGCTCCAGTATATATAGGTCTAAGACCTACTTCTTCAACGGACACCTTGTGGGACCCCTGCATGCTACTGCAATTTGCCTTCATTAATACATTTCCCTGCACCATAATGCCATGCAAGCAGGTGGGCTCTCATGGACAGCCTGGGGCTCACATTCATGTGAGGGAGAGACTTTCAGATGGCAAACTCCCATGTTTAGAAGCCCTGCAAACTGTGACACCGGCTGCTTGAGTCACTCACTGGGCTAAACGTCAGGCATATAAATATACATTTTGGCAACACAACATCATATAAACAGGACTTAGTCTTGGATAAACTGTTTTATTTTATTGACAGGGCATTTCTGCATCGCTCTTGTGTTTATCCAGACGGCTCATGATGATGGGAACTTTCTTGCTACTTTGTGCAAGGCCTGTTCCAGCAGGGAGCTGCACTGTACGGTTTGTCACGTCAAACTGTGGCCATCCAGATGCGGCACCCCAAGACAGAGCATAGCTCTTGTCAAATTGGGCAAGTGGGGCCCGAAAAACAATAAAACCTTATTAAAAACTCAGAAGTTAACAAGTCACATCAGACTGACAATAAACTTACAGTAAGCGGCCAAATAAAGCGTTTATATATAACTGCACAGCTCATGACTCATTTTCTTGCCATTTGATAGCACCAATCTGCTTTGAAACAACTGCTAAGACAAAATTTAGATGAAAAACCACAGCATAGGGGACGATGCATCATCTTAGGCAGTGCTGACAGCCACACAAGGAGGGTGTCATGAAGAATGGATCAGCAGATCAAATGGTGCAGCAGGGCACAAGAAACAAAATCTGAAAACACATACCTTAGAGGTAATCAGAGGTATAAATGCTTTAAATACATCACATTTTTAAGGTTTCCTTAACCTCCTGAAGTACAGTGGCCCAAAAAAATATCTGGACACATAAGCCATGCTTAAAAATGCTAGAACTTTATTTAGATGCATAACCAAAGGTAAAAACAAAATACCAATCATGCTGAAGATAAATACCTTTAAGCAAAACAAAAAGATATTGAGCAGGTTGTAAATTGTCAAACAACAGACATACTATTCAAAATTGATTATTCTAACACTTTTTGGGATCACTGTAGATTTTATCTACGGCAAAATAACAAAAATATTAATGTTTCTCGTTTGCACAACAATAAAATAAAATGTAAGCGCTCCACAAAGATTACCCTGTTGCTCATCCGCTGACATAAATGCCAAATTTGAAAACCCATTTCTAATCTAATTAAATGTCCAAAATGGCTATTTCTGTCTGATGACTTCATAATGGCACACCTCAGGGTGTTTCATTGTGATTGGTCTAACTGACATATCAGCACCTTCCAAAAGTGCCAAGGGAAATTAGATGATGTGGCAATCACATTTCATGGTTCCGGTTGCTGTGTGGCTGACACATGGTCTAACAGCTGCTCCCATCAGAAATAAAATCTTTCTGATGACCTGTGATGTTCATAACTAAGCTAACTACACACTGCATTCTCTTGAAATAGCAACTGAGGGAAAAGTCTGCTGATTATATGATATGTTGGTAATATCAGTCTGAAATAGTTTTAAGACCCAGCAATGACACTGCTTTGTTCAACAGGGCTGGCAGAGTCGGCCCAGCACAATCAGACAAGGTTCATTATGATGCATTTGTTCTAACAGCTGTAAAAACTGCCACACGTATATGTACTGTCTATACATAAACACATGCGCAAACACATAGGTTCTCGCTATAAACAGAAACATGCAAAACACACACACACACACACACACACAAAAACTGTCATTCACACATGCACACATATAATGCATGAAATATGGGATGATTCACAGTATGAATCATTGTAGAAGGATGAGATCTGGTCTCTCCCTTGTTCTTGCCCTTCTCAGGGGCATGGTGCTGTAATTCACCTCAGCCAGCTATTGGTGGCTCTGCAGCAGGGATCGGAGTCTGCGATGGTGTTAGCAGACTGGCCTACTAGTGACTCTTGCAGAGTATGTTATGTGAAGCCTGCCTGGGTTGGATAAGGCCATACCACTACACTGCCCAACACTAGGAAGGCAAGAGAAGCATGCACAGATTCCCAAGGATCAGGGGTTATGTGCCCCAGTTTGATTTGCTGTACATCGCTGTTCCATATTTCGATATTCTTTGTGTCTAGTGTTGCTGCCTACACCGATGAGCTAAAAAAATTATAACCACCCTCTGTGAACCAAATAATGTTCACTATCTAGTAGAGATGGACTGATTGCAATTTTCTTGGCTGATTCCGATTTTTTTGCATGACCGGCCGATACCGATTTTTGCTAATTCTGATTTTCTTTCTAAGAACTATAACTGACAACATATACAAACGAAAATCAGCTTATCTTCAATGCAAATTTTTATTTTCATATTAAAAGAAATTGTTAAACTTTACAATTTCCCCCAAATTGCACTAAGTTACAGGATCTTCTCTCACTTAAATGTCTCAAAAGAAAGTGCTCTATGACTGGAAAGAGGTACAAGTAAATTGCTTTACACCCAACTTTATCGGACATTACCAAACAAGGAAGTGCAACAGATTTAAAAAACTGTGAGACCATTGCCTGCGCCGCTATATGTATGATGTGTGTTGTTCGTGTAAAACGAATACATGAGACTGATCGGCTGGTCTCTGGTTCAGGCTGAGCATGCTGAAATCAGCCGATTCCAGTCCTTTGCCAATCGATGGGCGCATTTGTACTATCTAGTAAAAATGGTGCGTATCAAGGTCTGGCATATATTAAATGGTAGACTTAACATCTGGTACTTCTAGTACTTATAGACTTCATTCAAGTTGAATGCAGAAGAATCGGGCATGGATAAAGATGTAAGTGAATGTGTCAAGGGCCAAATCATTATGGCCAGATGAATGGGTTAGAGCATCTCCGAAATGGTAAGGCCAGTCAGAGTGCCCATGCTGACCCCTGTCCACCATCGAAAGTGCCTACAATGGGCACGGAAGGGTCGGTACTAAGCCTGGGAGCAAGCAAAGAAGGTTGCCTGGTCTGATGACTACCATTTTCTATTGCATCATGTAGACGACGGGGTAAGTGTTGAGCATCTGTAGGGCACGTCTGATCCACAGCTACGTAGCTCAATACAGTATATAGCAAGGCTCAGTGCTCCCATCATCTTCATCAGAATTATCTACCATTTGTGCCACAGTATCCCGTCTGTCAGTTTATACCACATGGGATAGCCTTCGTTCACATCTCTCATCAATGAGTCTTGGATGCCCAACACACTGTCAAAGGTTTGTCGTTTTTCCCACTTCAGATCATTCTTATTGGATACTCACCATGGCTGACTACGTGCACCACACAAGCCTTGCCATTTCGGAGATGTTCTAATGCAGTCCTTGCTAGAATCACTCAGATCTTTATCTCCGCCCATTTCTTCTGCATTCAGCATATCAACTATTAGTACTGAATGGTAACTTATCATCTAATATATCCCAGACCTTAACAGATAGTCAATGTTATTCTCTTCAAATGTCATAATGTTTTGGCTCATGGGAGTATGCTGACATGATCCTTGGGCACATGTCCACTGGCTCATAATGACCTAATCCATCTTTGTGGATGCTGTTCCCTTTCATAAACCTTCCATTTTGTAAATTATACCAATACTGCTCAGGGTCATTCTGCTCTAAACTTGTCATAAAATTAAATCATTCTTGAAAGTTGAAGTTAACAGGAAGGGCTTTTACAGTAACAATAAATGACTTCCTGTGCCACTCAAAAGCAGGCCTGCAGCAGTAAATGGAACCATGCAGTTACTGTATGGTGCAGCTACACCTTTTTTTTTTTATAGACAAGAGTACAAGCAGTGTGGTGACTCAAATGATTCTTTTGATATCGATATATGGATGCTTGAAGTATGGATGTAAAGAAAAAGTAGGCTAGGCTGAAAGCTCAGACTTCTCTAGATTTAAGCAGGTCAAAACTACAGTGTTCATACCCACAAGAGCTTGTGGATGTACAGGTATATAATTCAGTGAGTCATACATTCATACACAACAAAGATAATCATTGACTGAATTTTAAAGCAAATTTGAAATATCTAACAAACTTGCTAATTGGCTAGTGGAGTAATTGTATTTCTAGTTTTGGATATTTTAATAACACCCTACATATAGGTTGAAATATTCCTAGCATGCAAAACTTACAGTTACAGGTATACAGTTTACAGGTTTTCCACAAAGGAACTTTTAATAGCTCCTGTAGTCCCCAAATATAGCATTGTATTAACAATACAAAGGTCGTGGGTTCACATCTCAGGGAGCACACTCAAATTTTAACCCTTCTCTCTACTGTCACTTTGGATAAAAATGTCAGATAAATAGGCCTATGTAAAATTACATACCATACATTCTCAGATTTTCATCCACTTGTAACAGCTGGGCTTCTGCAGAAAGCAGCCCCATTCCAAATCCAGCAACAGCATTGGCTTTTGGGACCTCAGGTCTGTCATCATCAGCTAAGCAACCAAATATGAATGTGTGGTGGCTGGATCCACTGCCTCCTTCAGCAGGCCTAATCCTACTCATGCAGCTGCTGCGTATTCAAATCAATGACTCCATATTGCTGAATACAACCATGGAGAGAGAAAAAAACTGCTGAAGAACTGTTCCAAATGTTATACACACTTTATTTTTCCCATTTCAATACAGCAGTTGCCAAACATTGAAACCGTGCCTGCTCTGTTTCTGTGTATACCCTTATGGAGGCCTCGGTAAAGAACAGTGCAAGATAAATTCAAGCCCTAAAGCAGAATGGGCCAGAACACTCATGAACTCCTCACATGGCAAGCAGGGCACTGTTCCCACACAAATGAGATGCCTGACACAATGCTGTTCCAATCCTGGCATTGCTTTGTCATTGTGTGCTTTCTCTGTGTCCTGTCAGGTTTGTCTGTATACTCTGGATTCCTCATGTCATCCCAAGACATGCAGCTGGTTTAACAGAGTTTTCTAAACTGCTCATAGTCTGTAATTACACGTGTATGTGGCCAGTCATAGGCTGGAATGCCACTGAGGGTGTCCTGCTTCCAGGAATAGTGCTGGATAAGTGGTTGTAGATAGACGGATAAATTAACATATATGCATTTGTGAGTAAGGTCCACCCTGACCAGATCAGCAAACACACAGCAGAACTGGGATTACCTCTCGATCTGGTAGCAGACAAGGCCCGGCAACTCCTGACCCACTGCAGCGCTGGCTTTAAAAGCGACGACTCAGGATTAAGCTTCTCTGCTAGCCCCAGCTGAATGATTAGTACATATACATATAATACATATGGACAAAAGGGTTTGGGACACAGCTCTTAATCAGTGAATTCAGATGTTTCATTCATACCCATTGCCACAGGTGTATACAATTAATCACCTAGCCATGCAGTCAGGTTTACAGACATTTGTGAAAGAATGGGTTACTCTGAAGAGCTCAATGAATTCAAGCGTGGTACTGTGATAGGATGCCACCTTCGCAAGTCAATTCGTGAAATTTCTTCCCTGCTGGATATTCCAAGATCAGCTGTAAGTGGTATTACTGCAAAGTGGAAGCTGTTAGAAACAACAGAAACTCGGTCACAAAGTGGCAGACCATGTAAAATAATAGAGAGGGGTCACCGACTGCGGAGGTGCATAGTGCGTGAAAGTCGCCAATGGGCTGTTGAGTCAATAACTGCAGAGTTCCGAACTCCCTTTGGCATTAACCCCAGCACAAAAACTGTGTGCAAGGAGCTTCATGGAATGGGCTTCCATGGCTTAGCAGCTGCATACAAACCTCACATCTCCAAGTGCAATGCCACACATGAGATGGAGCGGCATAAAGCACAGCGTCACCTGACTTTTGAGCAGTGGAAACATGTTCTGTGGAGTGACAAATCACGCTTCTCTTTCTGGCAGTCTGATGGATGAGTCTGGTTTTGGGAGATGCCAGGAGAATGTTACCTGCCTGACTGCATTATGCCAACTGTAAAGTTTGATGGAGGAAGGATAATGGTATGGGGTTGTTTTTCAGAAGCTGCGCTAGGCCCCTTAGCTCCAGTGAAGGGAACTCTTAATGCTTCAGCATACCAAGACATTTTGGACAATTCTATAATTCCAACTTCATGGGAACTGTTTGAAGAAGGCCTCTATCTGTTCCAGTAAGACTATGTTCCAGTACACAAAGCAAGGTTCATGAAGACATGGTTCAGCGAGTTTGGTGTGGAAGAACTTGACTGGCCCCGCAAAAAGCCCAGATCTTAACCCCTTCAAACACCGCTGGGATGAACTAGAATGGAGACTCACTCATTATCAGTGCCTGACCTCACAAATGGCCTTCTGGAAGAATGGGTGAAAATTCCCAAAGGCAAACTCCAAAGTCTTGTGGAAAGCCTTCCCAGAAGAGTGGCAGCTGTTATAGCTACAAAGGGGAGACCAACTCCATATTGATGCCTATGGATTAAGATTGGGATGTCATGAAAGGTTTAACGGCTAGTTGTCCCAATACTTCTCCTTATAGTGTCAAGCTTATACTGCCGTGGACCACGCAGATCACGTGTGATGCATGTGTATCCAATTTTTAAAACGAAACAGAAACAAAACAACAACATGCATTTATCTATGAGTGCCTTGTCCTTTGAGAATGATCTCAGTACAATTCCCCACTGCTTAAAACATGATCAAACCCTTCTGCAAATGAGCTGATGTGGATCCAATGCAGATCTGACACAGAAGGCCAGGGCCTGGAATCAGTAGGTTGAAGGCTGACTCGAGATGGTGTTTTCTTCACACTCAGTGTGTATGCACAGTGAAAAGTGAAATCCCATTTGCAAACAATGGGCAGCATCTGACTACCAGTCCTAGAGCTGCACAGTGCATTTGCCGAGGCGTGGGGACTTGAAAAATTCCAAAAATACACATGATAGTGTAATGTGTGCTTTTGAACCAGCCACAAAATGTTTAGCTAGAGTTAATTCTGAGAATGCGTGTCTGAAATGGCCAGTCTCCTGTGACCCTTAACCAGGGCCTCAGGGCTGAAAATGTGATGCACATTGCTGGTGCAGCTAAGTTATTATGGCCACCGTCATGTGCATCACCCACAATTCTCTATCAGAGTGAGGCTGCAAGCCCAGGGTTTTGTTCAGTTGCCAATCACCTGTGGGGGCACACTTGAAAAGGCATGTAGGACAGCGTTACTTGACTTGGCCGGTGGGCACTGGAGGTGTCAGAAAGAGTACTGCAGAAAGAGGGCACCTCCTGTTATAAAGGAAAGCCGGATGCTGCAGTCACTCTCAGAGCATGCTGTAGATGAGGAGGCAAGGGATCCACACTGCCTAAGCTGTCCCAAGGCTTTTGGGTGCTGGGGTGGGTGGGGGGCTTGCACTAACACAGGGCCATTATGTAATCCACTCCTCACATGAAAGTGCATCACCAGCCAGATTACACAACAACACTTAATGGGCAGTGAGAATGCCTGCAGGTGCCCAGGACCCAGATGACAGTGTTTCTCTTTATGTTACTATGTTACTGAAGATGGGCATAAACTCACATAATTACATATTCATTACTTAAAAATAGTGCATGACAACAAAAGTGGTGTTTTAAAAAGTATGCATTTCTGTTGGCAGGCAGATTTCACTGTCAAAGTTAATTAAAACAAGTACAAAATAACCAGGACAATTCAAGTGTCAGTAGCCAGTAGTGTATTCTTGAAGACCAAGTCATTTTCTGTTGATTAAGATCGAAAAGGCCTATGGTTACTTAATAAATCAAATACATGAGCTCAACAATAAACACACTGAAACCAAACAAATGTGTACACTATGGTATCACAAGCAGTAGCAGCAGTCAGTCAAAAATATAATCACAAAAAAACAAAATTTGACAGGAGAAAAACATTTAGTTCACCCTTAACATGCAAATGCGTTCCAGTCTGAGATATCATGGCAATGAAGGTGTCATGGTGACAGAGTCCAGCTATGTGAGAGTGGCGGCCTATACCCGTGGAGGAGGTGAGGGAGCTTCCAGCGAGTACCCATCAGACAGCGCCACAGGAGCAGTGCAGTACCACAGGAGCAGTGCAGTGTCACAGAAACAGTGCAGTGCTACAGGAACAGTGCAGTGCCACACAAGCAGTGCAGTGTCAGAGGAGCAATGCACACCACACAGTGCCCACCATGAAACAGATAAGTCCACAGTGGCTTAAGCACTACTCCATCTGACATATACACTTTTAGGTCATGTATAGCTTAAACAAAAACTGTTTAGGGTTATAAAATGATTAAAACAAATATACTGTAAAGCTATAGCATGCTTACTACGCACAGCATGCTTACTATGCATTCTAGTAAAAAAAAATAATAATTTTAAAAATGCTGCTAGGTCAAACCCTAGATACTGAGTTTTAGAAAGACACTTTTTTCTCTCTTTTTGTATACACTACCTGTACAAATGATTAAAGCTGCTGTAATTACTAAATAAAACAATCTAATGATAAAAATGGTAAAATAATAGATGTTTTTCAAGCAAAGCTGGTAAATATGTTGAAGTAAGCATATAGCAGAGTCATCAAGTAACACTTCCCTTCATGTGTCAGACAGAACAATAAGCCATCCATTCATATTGACTGTATCAGAGCAAGAATAAAAAGCTGCAATGAATCCCTATTGATTAAAGCTGACCCGCTGAATGTGGATCCTTCACTGCAGAATTACAGACATGGCAACACTAAGCCCTTTTAAACTTTCATATTCCCCCTGGTGCTCTGGTGTTTCCTGGATGGTTTTAAAGGGTTTTCAATGGTTATGAACACCAGATGGTGCTGGGAACGGTCTGGACCATTTCTTCAGCATCCCAGCTCAGCTGAGTTAATGGCTCTTTTATGGTAATCAAAACTAATTAAAAAACAGAGCAGAGTTTGGGGGTTTCTTCAATATAATGTGTTTAGATTTGGGCAATGATGGTCAATGCTGTACATGGATGAAACTTGTCACGATGGTAAAATTATGTCCGAACTACATTGTCACTACTTTAGAAGTCCTACATGTTTTACTGTGTTTGGATCTGACATAGCATAAAATAAAATTATTGATAAACAGTGATTTAAGTGACTTAAACCGTCCACTTAATTGCATCAATAGAGTGCATGGCTGACTTTAGAAATCAACCTGAATAACCTAGTCATTCAGTTAGGATTAAACTAGACCTCTGACTCACCTGCTCATCATCTGACAGGGACAGAGTATTCCTTACAGAGCTGAAATCATTGTGACATTAAGCCCAGAAATGTGCACATAACCCACACCCATTTCCTATTACGGGTTTTGATACAGAAGGATGGTTTTATAGTTTGCAATGCCAAGGACACCATTTTAATCCTTGCTGATAGCAGATACCATCCTGCAACATGTCTTTATCTAAAAAGAAGTTACACAATCTATTATCCTTCATTCTGCTAAAGTTTCTGTGAAATGGGCTTTACTTCTATTTAAGGGGAAGTTATGTATCATGCAGGAAATCTCAAAAGCTAAGGAGGGATGCAGGGAATCTCAGCACACATAAAAACAAGGAAGGCGCTCATCAAGACTTTGCCAAAGGTACTGCAGTGGACTAATGTTGGTACTGTAAATAACATGCTGTGCTACAATCGATTGCATTACTTTAATGCCATAATGATTATTCTTGTAGATAAGATGGCAATTTAATAAATCTGAAAGATTTCTGCAGAGAAATTAACAGCTTGCAATAAATGTTTGACACAGCACTGTACATGCAGTCCCCTGATTACACATGAGATTTGTTCCCTAATTCCGTCTTTAAGTCAAATGTGTAGGTAAGTCAGAAGAGGTACATATGGTTCTTATTTAGTGTCAGTAAATCAAATGTTTGTCTTAGAATGTGCTATATATTTTCTGCACTGCACCTCGAGCAGACAGACCACACAAGTCGTGCAATGTTTTCATAAGGGTCACAAAGTAGTGCATGCGTTCATTAAATACCATTGTATTTAACTCAAATTTTCTATACAATAGGCTTTATAGCAGTCCATTTGTAAGTATGGGATGCCCAGAAATGGGATGTTCTTAACCTGGGGACTACCTTTATATACAGTATGCATAAAACCACAGTATGATAGCTTATACACACACTGGCACAAAGTAAACAAACAGCTCTATGAGTGGAAGCTTACTTTACTGGTCTTGAGACAAATCAAAGAACCACAACAGAGTCAAACCATTTGCCAGAACTTCTGCAGTAGAGTGGGACCCTCATATCTGTGAATTAAGTAACTTCAATTTCTGATTTTTTTTTTTTTTTAAAGTTTCAAAATTACAGAAATGGTTCATTAAGCTTCAAACCTCATGCCAAGTGAGTACAGACTAAAGCTAAGAGAAGCAAGCTAAGCTATTTTTAAGCAGATTTTTCTCATTACAGGTTATGTACAGGTATACGATACACAATTTAGTAAAATGTAGAACAGCACCCTATGTTTTTTCATAGTTCATTTGTTCTTTGAGGGGTATAAAAAGCACAATTTCCATTGTCCCATCACCCTTTAATAAATGATATTTTTCAGTGATATGTCCTCTCTTGAGAATTAGGCTGAAATGTCAGAATCTCTTTCACTCGACACAGTACAGTACTGTATCATATCATATAATTTACTTTATTATTACTGTATTTTATTTTGGTAATGTCTTACTGTGCATAATGTTGGTAATGTCAATGTCAATACTTTACTTAAGACCATGTTTTTAGTTATTTATAAACATTCATAATGCATTATAATGCATTCATATAGCATTACAAACATGGTTATAGCATTACAGATGTTTCCTTCAGGAATCTGGAGTGGATAGGGGTAGACTAATCTAAGTACATGCATGTGTGGACTATGAATAAACCTGTCAGTTTCTTTTGACTACACGTACTGTTGATTTAGTCTACTGAAGATATAATAATTTTCGTTGACTAAAACTAGACTAAAACAAAAAAAAAATCAGATGACAAAATATGATTAAAACTAAATTTTCGTCAAAGGACTGAGACTAAAACTAAATCAAAATATGCTGTTAAATTAATACTCGATGACT
>JAODJW010000086.1:103974-154713 GCA_026777045.1 Hyperopisus bebe
AATACAATTTTTATGTCCATTCAATATCCATTGCTGCTTATCCAGTACCACTGTGTTTCCTAACCCAGTCCTCGGCACGCCCCCCCCCCCCACCCCACACACACACACACAGTTTTTTTCTTATTTCATATAGTGCTTATGTGGTCAGTAAAAAAAATGATAAAAAGAGAATTTGGATTATTATTGCAACAATGACCTTTACAAGAAATTCAAGATTCTTTCAGTTCAGAGACAAATGACATAGTGCAGATCTTTGACAGGAATGGAAGCAATTTGTTTAACAATGATTAATTCCTGATTTGAATGTCACAGGAGTCTAAAAGGAACACAGGGAAAATGAAAGACACCAATTAGAGCTGCAAAGACACCTTCTCATTGTGCTCTTATGACGGGCAGGACTGCGTATATGAGCCTGTCAAATGATTAAAGAGAGTGGGAATCAAACAAATGAAGCCGTGTCTTTCCACTTACATGAGTCCATGAGACCAAAGCCTTTTTTACCATGACATGCAGACAGGTCAGAAAGTTCCTTTAGAGACCTGAAGCCATACCATTTAAGCATGGGATCTTAAATGCTGCCAAGATGGACATCTCATGTTCAGTTGGTTTCAGGTTTTCAGTGAACTCAATACTTTATTGATAGTACCATTCACTTCAGTATTCTGGAGACAATGGGGTAAGATACAGGGAAGGACAGTTCTTACTTTCCATACGACCCTGTTCTTTAGATTTGTGTACTGTAACACGGAATAACAGCCCAGAACTTCCAACAAAGAAAAAAATGGTATAAACTTGACCTGAGCGCTCAGATGGCATCACAGGGGTCTAAGAATTTTCTGGTGAATGATGACTAGGCCTGGGAGGTCGAACCTCGTTATTGGAATACAATTCAGGAAAAAAAATTGTGTGAGTATACACACACACACACACACACACACACTCCAATAGCAAAAATCCAGGTTGAAATTGTTGAAGATTTATATAGGATACTACTAGTCCTCTAACTTGTGTTTCCTCTTTTTTGTTTTGCCAAAGCACTTAACTTAAAATATGGGATCTGTCACTAGGGGCAAACTTAAATGATCTAGCCCGAATTCAAGCATTCAATTAGCCAGAATAGCTGAAACTAGCTGGCAAGAAATTAGTGAAATAATGTGTGAACTCCCAAAACCTGAAAAGAAACTTGTTTGCATTGCAAAAGTCAGATATCGCCCAAGTCTAGTTAAATGTAGTCTAAACTGTAAGCAGCATTTGATTGTATGATGCAGTTAGTTTAAAGCTATTTTATGTGCTTAAGCCTATGATAGCTGTCTGATTACAATCGTTTAATATATTAAGGTAGGTAGCTACATAAATAAAAATGCATTGTTATATATCATTGTATTGTCATTTTTCTCAGTTAACACATGGGTAGGCTAACATATCACAGTGGTTGCACAGAACAGCCTACTGAGTGATTATGGGCTATGCCTGTAGTGCAATTGTAGAATTACATGTACAAGATTTGAAATGTCAGATAAAACTGTTATATCGTAAAAATTTGAATGCCTTTTTAAAAGGCGTCTGCTGGCCCTAATGACTACACACACTGGTCTAAGACCTGTTTACGAGGCACATGGTTTACAATATAGTGAAGAACAGCTCATCAAAAAGAACAGATCACTGGCCTGAAAAAACCATCTGGAGTGAATGGCAAGCTTACATGTCATTTGTGAGCTGAGCATGACACAGCTCATTAGTAAAATTACTGAGCAGAAGAATGACAATTACTCAATTTCTGCCAACTCCAACCCAAATGACTAAATGCCTTCAAATGTAAATACTGCAGTGTTACTAGTTATTTCTTAATAATGACTCCCATATTTTGAATGGAAAGGCAAATGCAAGCAAACACTGATGGTGGAAAGGTGAGAGTGCACAGCTTTGGCATGAGTTAGCTTATAGTACTGTAATGTAAAGGGGAGATAGTCACACGGCTGACTGACATTTAGTGACTGACCAGAATCACACATGAGGGTTAAGCCCTGATTCAGGAAGTAGGATATTACTGTGAACAGATGGGCAGAAGGCGATAAGTGATATGTGATGCAGATGAAGGAAGGGACAATGACTGCAACAATCATATAGCCCTTGTATGTACATGATAGAATAAAAGATTAATAAATAGAGTAAAATCATTGACTGATGAGAGAAAACCATTGCAGCACACTGATATAAATCTGTGAATATTAGAAAAAGCGGAGGTACCCCCAGGCCTACCTTGAAATGATTGCTTTAGAAAACCTAAAATTAGAATCCCAACAACATGCAATAAGCACATCATTCCATTGCTTAATGAGACCATCAAAGTGGAAGATGAGAACTAAAGATTGTTGACCAAACAAAAAAAAAATGTAAAAACCCTAATCAGCTCAGCAGCTCAAAGACTTCCCACACATACAAGAACCAGTTACCTGTCATTGTCCCCTAAAAATAGAGTAAGAATTCCCACAGTACCTCCTCATTGTAATTAAAGAGTAGTTTTTAAAAACTACACATATCAATTTCTCGCAACTTCTATTACAATTAAAGCCATTCACTGCATAGTACTGTAGACACCTTTGTTAAGGCATTTTTTTTCGATCTCCAGAGAACACTTAAGTGTTTGAAAGTGGTGGAATGATCTCAGAGCTCTTTTGAAATAATGGAAAAGAACAGGCATGCTGAAAATGAAACATCGGAAAATGATTGATACAAGTATTACTTTATTAGCATTTGTCTTTGGGGTCAACAGTTGACTTTTAAATTTAAATTATGTTTTTCAACCTTTTCTTTAGTAAGTAGTTTAGTAAGTGGCTAGCAACCAGCTGTCACAGTTTAAAAATTAGTTAAAAAGCATAAAAAATACTTTCCAATATTTTTTCTTATATTTAAAATTTTCTGTGAATTTGGGAATTTAATCAGAATAAGAGAGAAGGAGGGAATACGTCTCTCTGTACTTCTTAGTTATGTGTATTCATGATCACAATCTTAAAGATGCAGTACATTTGTTGGCATGTTGTGTTGCCACTTTAAAGCAATGCAAAATCAATAGAAAAATGTATCGTGTGGTTAATTTAATAATACTTGAATTTTTTTGCTTCTTACACACTTCTTACCTCTAGCAGAGTCTAGCTAGTGCATGATATTTTGGCAGCAATATGGGAAGCGAAATAAGTCAAAAAACAAAATTACAGAATGGAAATCAAGGGGTCATGTACAGTAGGAATATCTCAAATGTATGTCTAGTTAGGGCTACTAATTAAAATTGACCTTAAAGTTGATGAAAAAACATTATTTTCGCACAAAACTGACATTTTATTAAAACCATTTACTTTGAAACTTTTACAACTTTTGGGACATTAAGAAAAAAAGGTTAACTCTGAAGGACGTGGAGCTGTGCTCTGGCAAGGTGCTACTTGGACATAAGGAGGGCTCTGTGTATTTAAACCCAGCATGGATTAGATCCATATTTATGGCATCTATATGTAGTGTATTTGTAATGCAGTTATGCCATAATGACACCCATTGTGAACAGCATTTTACATGCCAGCATACAACGAAGAACAATATATGATTCCCTGTTGCTGACAATAAACAGCAAAGTGTCTGACTCTTAAAGAGAATCTTTCACCTGTGTGCCAGAATGATCAGGTGCAACAAAGCCTTCAGTTTCGATGGATCAGTGTGCCACAAATAAACAACCCCCGGAAACAGGGAAATTTCAAAAATTACAAAAACACCGGTTGAGGAAACAACACCCAAGTGAAGAAAATTACTTTTTGTTTTATCTGATCAAGACCAATTAACCCACTTTCAGCTAATTAAACACTGTTCGTGAATTCATAAGATTTAGCATTTCCTCATTTTAGTATTCAAACACCTCTTTTAAGTATTAATATCTCAGTTGCTAACGTAACTACAATTAAGTTCAAAAATGAAAATAAATGCTTGAATAACTGTAGAAGTCATGCATTTGCAGCAGCAGACCCCAAAGTGGAACAGCTCCCCTATTTGATGTGGATTAAAATAAGCAAAAAAGAAAAATAACACCCTTTTGACAGTCTCACAATCAGTTATCTTCCCAGCAGATCCTGATTTTATTCTTCAGTGGCAGACTACTCCAATCATCACGAGGAGCTCCCTATCATGTGCTCACCAAGAGAGACAACTGATGAGCAATAAGAAACGCAAACATACTACTGTAAGTCTGAATATATGCCTGAAACTGCTGAGCCTGAAGTTAGATATCGATATTTACTAATGGCTTCCACCAAAACAAATAAATGCTTTGTGTTTATCTACAAGGCATTGAAACCAGTGTAGATAATTTTAAAAAGAGGGCTCTTTTTTACAAAAAAAAAAAAAAACATAAATAAGATGATCTCTCCATGAGTAACTCTCAGCCTAAACCTAACATCACATTGTGGCTACACAATTATAAATAGTAGTTAATATGTACCTCCTTCATTGTCACAATAACCTGTTGTTTGACCTATAATAAGATCAAAAGTGCTGCAGGTTAAGACACCTATTTCAAATTATCTGTCACTTAATACCATTACTAAATACACAGAACTGCTTATAATCATTCTCTCATCTCTGCTCGCATTAACTGGGACATTTGTGGGTTTCAGCAAGTATAATTCTGTTTGTGCCTCATTTAAAAGCACCTATCTAGGGCTCTTCAATCTGTCAGTCATGTGATAGGGCTGAAGATGCAGAAAGATGTTGGCTATACAGTGGCCTGGCCACCACTTGCCTCAGAGTGTCGCAGAGCACAAAAGAACGCAGCCATTTATCATGGATGTCAGACGTACATCCCACTGATCCCTCAGACGATTCCGGAAACTGGAACAAAAAGGCCACCTGCTTTGTATTGCCAGGAGAAGGTTGGCGACCAAAGAAAAAAACTGCATTCATTCATTTTATAGCTGCTGTGCCTTTGCTTGAATTTTTCTGCTTGAATCCTATACCACTGAGTTTCACAGCAAAATAACACATTGCATCTACATTGAATTGAACTGCGACAAGAAATTCACAGCAGCTCTGTAGTTTTTTCTACTATTTCTAAATATTTCTTGCTTTTTCATCCTTTTCTCATTATCTTATTTCATTTTGTCTCGTGTACTACATTTTATGTTGTTTTAATTCATCGCCAGCAATATATTTTATCCATAGAAGAATCTTGTTTCCCTTCACAACCTTGGCTGAATCAAACCCAAACCCCAACTTTAGTACCTCCATCTACCATCAACTCCACCATGAGTATAGGCATAAGAAATTTAAAATTCTCCACAGAACTAGAATGTGACAGACATGTGGGTTGTGTGGTGAGAAATTCACTAGCCTATAGCACTGACTACATCAACTTCTGTATGGACATAACCATTCCCTGGAAACGTTTGTTGTTTCCTAAACAACAAGCACTGGATCCCAGGATATCAAATCATTCCTGGACAACAGCTTTGAAGGTAGGGGAATAGGGACAAGGTGAGATAAGGGAGGGGAAGACAGAGAAAACTGAATGTAAGCATGAAGTGGTTACAGAAAGGGGTAAGGAAGGAATATGGCAATGTGGGTGTCATTGGTGAAGCCGGGAACTAGGATAGGCCAGATAAATTAAATCTTTTGTTCAGTAGGTCTGATACAGGCACCCTCAGCCAAGCAGGGGAGCTCAAGGAGTCATACCCACCTCCACAAAGCATTCACCATTACTCTCCCCTGTCAGCCACTACATCTATCCCAGGTCAGTCCATCTCTTCCACTCAGTTTAGAGCAGGGGACTCCAACTCCAGTCCTGGAGAGCTACTATCCAGTAGGTTTTCTATCCTACCTGGCTTCTGATGAGCCACACTAGTTTTCAGGTAAATACCAGGAGCAGGTCTGGCTCATCAGAAGCCAGGTAGGATAGAAAACCTACTGGATAGTAGCTCTCCAGGACCGGAGTTGGAGACTTCTGGTTTAGAGAGTGTGGATGGCAACACATGGGAAGGAAAGCAGGCTCTGATACCATCAGCTTTACAAACCATTTATACTCTATGTACGTGGGTGGCATAGTGGACTTCGGGTCAAGCAGTGAGCTGCTCGTAATTGTCACCATCCAAGGAGAGAAGAAATGGTACAGTTTTAAACGTACCTTTTAGTCTACATCATTGACAGGCTGGGCATGACAACATGAAGGGAGTATACAAGTGCAAAGCAGGCTGCTTTTCATGAGGAGACTATGGTCCTTCAATGTCTGCAGCAAACTGCTAGACCTTTTATGAGTCTGTCACAGTTATTGCTATGTTCTTAGCTGCTTATTGTTATTGGGAGGTGAAGGAAGCTTGTAAGCTGAAAGAACTTTTCAGAAAAGCTAACCCTGCATTAGTTTGGAAATCGTGGCAGAGGGAGAAGTGGTGTCTAAACTGTACTCTTTTCTGAATAATGAGGTTCATCCTCTCAACAGGGAGCTGGTACAGTTGAGGAGCACCTTCAATCAGAAGCTCATCTCCCTAAGACGCACAATTGAGAGATTCAGGTGCCCCTTTGTGCCTACTGTGATTAATTTGTTCAGTACTTCCAGTCTCCACGTCCCTAACCCTTCCTGATTCGGATCACAGTAACCCAACTAAATAGCATGCATCACTATTCTTCCACCTACATGAAATTATGCACTTTGCACAGTTAGAAGGCATGTTTCTACTGCATTTTTGACAGTCAAGACCAAGATTAGCAATACCATTCAATTGAAATGGTGTTTAACACTGAAATATTCCTTGATGATGTGGCAAAAAGAACCACATTGCTCTGTGAAGGTTTCCTGTGAAGAGGGTATTTTACAAGGGGCACCCACTTTGATGGCAGATTGCTGATTGACTTCGTTTGTTTGGTTTTCAGGCTGCTGAGATGGAGGACATAATTGCTGCGTCTGTGAGATGGCTCCAAACAATGGCTCCCTTGGGAGACAGGGCTCGGATAGCAGTGCACCACAGGCAAATCACTTATCTAACATATTACTCAAAAGAGCCCCGATCCTTCATTACCAAACACTAGGAGTGTAATGGTACAGAAAATGTATGGTTCAGTACAAAGCTAAGTTTTGGGTACATGGTTTGGTGCAGTTTCAGCACAGCAAGGAAAAAAAATGATTTTGAAATGATTTATTATTAAAACTGCAAACGGCATCCATCCATCCATCCATTTTCTGTAATGGCTTGTCCTATTCAGGGTTGCAAGGTGATCCGGAGCCTATCCCAGAGGCTATGGGTACAAGGTAGGGAAACAACCCAGGACGGGGCACCAACCTACCACAGCTGCAAACAAACTGCAAAACTGCAACAGAATCAGATTCACATTGTGAAAACAACTGTATACACACACACATACACACAATCGTGTAATCATAGCTTTTTGTCATAATGAACTAAATCCTGCATCAACTAATACCAAGTGTGGCTGCATATCTGTAGCAATAAACTACACAGTCCCTTGGAAGACATAGGAGGACAAAAAAAAAAAAAAAAACCTTTTGTGAGATCTCCCAACACTTACGTTAATTTATAAAACTTTGATGCCAGGTCTACTCTTAATAACTGCACTTTGCTTATTAATAGTAAAAAGGGTAGCATTAATGGACTAATAAGCATAAAACTAATTGAGTCCAAGTCCAGTAAAGTGTGCTTTAAGCAAGTGTTTCTCAAACTGGTCCTTGTGGATCCCCGGACAGTTCATCCTCCATTACTTAGAAGTGACAGTATAGTCTCATATGAAATTATGTTTGAAGTTTAACCCATGAGGTTTTTGCATCTAATCCATGCTTACTTAACATAAAGATCACAGTTCCCGTCGTGCAGTATAAAAGTAGCACATTAAAGTAGCAATTACAAAAGTTCGAGACTGCTGAGGTACTCAAAACCAGGAAGTAGGTTCCTGAACTTCAATGGGAAAATGTCTATGGAAGTAGTGGACCAAAAATTGAGAAAATGGAATTATTTTTATCCTAATAATAGTAAATTCATGAATGAATACTTTTTGCACGTCTCCATATATTTGCATCAGAAAATTTGACTGATAACTGATAATACATTTCTCTAATATCAGCGCTGCTGGTGGTGAAACTTGCCAGTGTTTATCAGTGGAATAGCATTCTTTGTTAATTTTATTATGTGTCAAAGTAAAGATTGATCTCCTGGCCAGATTTAATAGTGAACAATAAGCATGTCATGGGACGTATAAATAAAATATAAATAATAAATATAAATAGGTCCTGTATTTTCAGGCTGTATGATCTGAAACTAACAAATTACTAACAAAAGGACTTGTTCATCCTCCATTATTTTGGGGTAGTGGTGTAGTTTTTTTATAAAATATGTGAAGTTTAACCCACAAGCTTTTTGCGTCTTGCATGTACAGTATATTTACCATAAAGATCACAGTTCCTGTTATCTGATGAAACAACACACAAAACAGGCCAGGAACTACAACCTGTAAAGATGGCGCAGGAACTCAGAACCAGTACCTGAACTTTGGTGGAAAGGTACCTATTCATTTATTATCAACAGGACTACAGGTACTACAGGTATTACCCTTAATTGGTTTAGGTCGTATCTAGCCAATAGATGTTTTCACTTAATTTGGTTGGGTTTTCCTCTCATCTCTGGGGATCTACAAGGGTCCATTCTTAGCCCAATCCATTTCTCCCTATATATGCTTCCCCAGGATCTATTTTTAATAAGCATGAGATTTCCTTCCACTGTTATGCTGATTAAACACAGGTCTATTTAATTTAGTCATAAAATCCAGCTTTTTTTTACATATGGACTTTAGCCAAGGTCAAACCTTTTCTTCCCTTATCAAGACTATGAGAAATTGTTCCAATTGATTGTATCACCTCTAGACTTGACTGCTTCAATTAACTGTTTCAAGTTTACCTGCAGATAGTTCAGAATGCCGCCGCATAGTGTCATGCTCGCGCAGGCAAGCAAGCAGGGAAGCAGGAGAATGCAGCCGGACTGACGGGTAAACTGGGTTTATTCCAGGACACACGGGAGACGAGCATTAGACATTACAATGACTGATCTACCAAGACTAACTCAGACGCGGACTAAATACACAGGACAAGTCAAAAGAAACAGGAAACAGGTGATGACAATCAGGGATTAACACAAGGTAATGAGGGGGGCGTGGCACACATGAGGATCGTACGAGCCGGGCGTGACACACAGCTTTTAAGTTATACAAATAAACATGATATTTCTCCCATCTTTTTCCATTGGCTCACAATCCATTTTAGAATTTATATTAAGATTTTACTGTTCTTTTCTAAATGGATCTAAACTGTGGAATATCTCACCTCTTCACACCAGGACTTCACCTACAATACATATTTTTAAATTAGTACTTAATAACACATTTCATTCTTTGGCTGCTATTTCTTTGCTCTAATAACTCTATTTTGCCTTTTAATTGTGTTTATTGGTTTTTTATACTGTACAGCACTTTGGTTAATGTTTGTTGTTTTCGATTTGCTTCATAAATGCAGTTGACACTGACACATTGAAAGCAAAATGGTTGTCAGCGGCCGATGTCATTTATGAGGATATCGTTAACTGGTTTTTCAAATGTCATGGCTAACACCGAAGCAAAATAAAATGATTAGAGGTTTAATTTATTTTTCTCTGCATGGGTGCAAGAACAGCGAAGGAAAAAGTATGGACAGAATATTTTGGTGTATGCACCGATAAGTACAAGTATAAATCTCAGGCTTATTATTCATCATATATTATTATAAATTGTGCATCATTATATCATTTTTGGTGTGGGAGGGTAACATTAAGCAATTACGCTACTCTGTGCTACAATGTTAACATTAATGGGGTGTCATTTGTTATTACAATTAATCTGGTCTGATTGCATAAAAGTGAATGTGTTTTAAAAGCAAATTTTTGACAGATTTATTTTATCCCTGGGTGAGTGGCTGCAGGGACTGGCTGAGCAGTTGTTTCATTTTGCTTTCCTCTCTGTGAGGCTGACAGACAGCTGTGCCCTAATTCACTGTGGGTGCCAATGTTGCCTCTGTCATACATAGTGGCTGGTCTGCCTAATGTGAAAGGATAAGAATGGACTTTAGGATATGTGTCCATTTTTTAAAACCAAACAATCATTTTATGTAATCAGCTTTCCTCTCATAAATCATATGGGCCAAAAATCCATATTACTTATATTTCAGTTAAGTTACATCAGTTGCCACTACCATAAACAGAAGGGGTATAATGAGATACAGCAGTGTTAGTATGCTGACAAAAACTAAGCCAATGTTCACCAGCTAACAAAGATCAGTAACCTTCGGAAGTGAACACATAGAAACTCAAGTAATTTTACAGTTACAGTACTCTTACTATTTACAAAGTGATCTCTGCAAATTCTGGTGCTTTTAAGGTTCTTCTCATTATTCTCTGCTCTGGAGATGCTGTGTAACCATATTTGGCAGCACTCACTAGATAAAACCCTCCAAACTCTGGCTATTTTTTTTCTAACAGCTTGGGAATCCTGAAGGATCCTGTGCCGTTGTCACAAACACTGCCACTGTTTAAAAGCCAATTCATACTTCACTTTTTCACGTGCGCTTTCAGTCACACATGGGAGAACTGACATAAATGGCTTCATCAGGTTTGGCTGCATTTGCGGCGCATGTAGTCCAGATGTTTTTGTCTAGTGGAAATCGTACATGTGGACTGTGCATGTGCAAGATAATTCACTGGGTATTTCCAGTTGGTGGGAGTGCTGACTTTCACAGATCAGTGGTCAATGACAAAAGAATAGAGGAAGAAAACTATTCTAGTTGTTGTGGTAGTTATGGTGAGCAGCTACATGAATAGAGATGGCGGTACCTGCACATCTAATTTTTCATATTATCCAGATTAGGGCTGGGCATCGTTCAAAATTTTTCAATACCAGTACCTTGATTGATCGCTACCATGATTTTGATACTGGTTCCTGAATAATATTTTTTTCAATATCAACATGTTTGTAAATCAATTTCAACAACAACAGTACAGGGACTGTGTACATTAAACATTACAATACTGATCTTTCATTGGATCAAGCCGGTTTGTTAGTTATTGGTTAGTTATTAGGGAGAACAATCGCAATCATAACAGGACACAGCCTTTTACTTATATTTTACCAGGGCTGTCAAGTTTTATCAAAAGTCTGGGGTAAGATTACATGTGTTTGTGAGGTCAATGTGAATCTTGCTTTGCAACTTCCAACCCGTTTGTATATGCACGCATCCATGCAATAACGTGCTTGCAGCAGGATCACGTGCAACAAATGCTATTTTCTCATTGGCTGATAGATGGCTATTAACTCTAACAATCTGGACAGCTATGAACTCGGTGGAAAACTTCACTCTGTATACCGGCTCCATGTCCATTAATTCTATATAACAAGACCCCTTGGCATTATCCCTTACTTCTGTGAGCGTATGAAATGGTTGAAATGTGTATGTCTCACAGTCAGTGCATGAGATTTGAGAGCCCCAATTTTACTTATACCACCCGTGACATGTTTATAATTCATGAATAAATCTGGGCAGCAGATTGATCTTTCATTTTCCACAGAATAAAAAACGATGTGACATCCCGCTAATGAGCACTGACGCATTACACTTCCGGCACCGGCTGGAGGCGCAGGCAAAAGGTATTCAGTCTTAGTGAGGTAAAAAAATAATACCATCCCGTGTAACTTCCATGTTAGTGCGGGTGCTTGTGGTCAAGCAATCACTAATTAATCACTGTAAGCGCCTTCGCAGGAGTGCCTCCGAGGACCGGCACCGCTCGCACACACACATGCATACACAGCACATCAATTCTCACTCTCTCCCGGAGTTTCACGGAGTTTTACGGCGATGTGGTCAGCCACTATATGGGGGGCGTATTTACAAGTCGCACTGGTGCTCCTAGTTATAAAATTTAGTCACACTGTCTCCAAAAATTTTGCAGTCTGGAACCCTGCAGAGACACACTATTGATTTCTTAGGCATCTTTTACACTACGTGACAAACAAAAACAATGACACACATGCAAACCATGTCAAGTTTGTCTCTGGGTGTATGTTTTTTCGCTGGCCTATATGATGTGTTCATGAAACATTACGTTAAACAGCCAATGACCAGTGACTTTAGGTCTTTACATAAGCATGCTGCATGCTTATTAGCTCACAGACGCTGAGATTTACGGTTTGGGTATTGGAATTTGGCACTGAAAGAAAATTAATTTTTCGATCCTCTATCGGATTGGAGCATTTCGGTTCATACCACAAAAGTACCAAAATTCGGTACCCACCTATAGTGCAGATATTATACCTAGGTATGTAGTATTTTAAAAAGCACTATTCTGGAATTTTGAAATCTTGACAATAAAATTAGACAGGCGGGGCAGGGGATTCCCAGCTATTTTTGTTGTAAGATTTTAAAAATGTTACAGTGTGCCATATTAACATTATACTGCCCTAGCCTAAATTAATAGCTTTAAAACAGTTCATAAAAGTTTATCTGTTTCACTGCACTGCTTGTATTTGTGTTTGTTGCAATACACATGTCCTGTGCTAGTCTGGTGGAATACCACTGCTGTATGTATGCACCAACCTCAACCATCTGCATCTACAGCCAGATGTATTAAGGACCGTGCACATGACCATCTGCAACCCAAAAGTGTACACGGAAAAGTGAAGTAAGAATTAGCCTTTTATCAGACAACAGCAAACCTGACCATAACAAATGCAGCAACAGAACATGGACAGTACAAATGGAGTATCGCAATAGACAGGAAACTATGCACCAATATGGTGGATGCTGGCCTTTGCTTAGTATGGATAGTGCCAAGTGATGTCACTTGCAACCTTCCTCTAGTTATTTTTCAGCCCGGGTTGAATTTCCTAGTAAAAGTGCCTCTCATGTTACGGGGACACTAACTTGCAGAGGCTGTTTTTGCCTTGCACACACATTTGTCATCTCAAATGAGTTAGCATATTTCCTTGTGTTTACCAGGAACATATCTGAGTTTGGTATAATGCAGCCAAAAACAGTCTTAGTCTTATCAAGAACTCTCTCTCCAGTGCTGGTGTACTATATTAGGAAACCAAAATGTTCCCAATCCAGCCGATTATGACTGACTGTTACCAGCATTAGTCATAACCAACTCATTGCCATAATTAGCATAATGTTTTCCATGTTGAAAGTCTACTTGTAAATTTAGGTTCCACCCATTTCAGTAAATTTCTTCATTAGTTTCATTGTGCATTATGAACCGAAAATTATGTACCGTATGATACATGATGAAAATGGGTGCTGTTTCAGCCCTACCAAACAACACAAGGATTTACTTGGGTTTTCTAGATTCCTATAATCAATATACATCAATTCATCCTCAGTATAAGGGTTGTAAGTGTTCCCAGTCAAGTGCTTTACACTATTTCCTTCAGTCCAAAGTTTCTCCATACCTGGAAGCCTGCCAGCAAAAGAAATATGTGCAGAACTAGCATTGGAAACTGAAGGTGTAAGCCCGGAAAATCACTATTGATGTTTATGAATGATTGAGATTTTATTCAAAACCATTATTCATTTTATCTAATCACTGATGGTGTTGTTTATGATGACTGAGACTTTTATCCATTAACCTCTCTACTCATGAAACCCACTGTTAAGCTGATTGTATCTTTTAGACAGACAGACTCTTCTTTTAGAATTGACATCGTTTTGGCAATACAACGTTGTATGCCAGTGCACCGCCTGTGCAGGGTCCCAAAGATACTTTTTCATTTGTTCTGATCCCACCCACTGTTTGTGATTAGCTGACATAAGTGTGATGCCAGTGTTGGGCAGCAGGGCTAATTGTGGGGTTACTGTCATGGTCTGCACTGCACCCCACTTTGAACGCCATACATTAATATATGTATTTCTGGTAATAATAAATGTCAAAACTGTGTAACATTTGACATGGAATGTGTGTGTTTAATTATCGTGTAACTGTGAGTGTCATGTAAATTGTTGGGTTTCCTGTCTGTGCGGCTTCAAATATTAAACCAATAGTGCCTGTTTATAAAGAGAGCAACTTCCATTTTAAAAGAGCTCTCATCTCCTTTTTTAAAATGACTCATGCACTCACAACAATACATATATGTGCACTCTGTATGTGGGTCTGCTACATGTTAAATAATATTAATTGACCAAACATAATTATTGTTTAATTTAACAATGCAGTCAGGAAGAAAAATGAGAAACTGGAAAAAATGTGCGCTCCAGACGAGTAATATTTTACCCCCTATATGTAATTCACAACCTTGAAACACCATTTTAGAATTCAGGAGAATGGCCGAGTTTGACAGGAAGTCTGCTCTGACTATGACTATGACTGACTATGACTGCACTGAGTAACAGAATTGTCACTGATGACACATACAAAGTATTTAAATATCTGGCAAGGGTATAATCTTCAGGACAGCAATAACAAGCAGTTGCAAGATGCTCCCCCTTTATCTGTGTAAAATGTGTCAACAATTAATCACTGCATGTAATAATACTCACAGTGCTCAGACAGACAACTTAAGAAAAAAACTAAAATACCTGTACATATAGTTACACACTGGGAGGGATTTTTGTTTGGGGGACAAACATACCGAGCTCAAATTGCAGGAAGGCGTATATGCAGATTGCAAGCTTTGTTTTATGAAGCTCAGTTCAATTAGTTTTGCATTCTTAGGTAGTTTGTTAGGCATTTGTCATTTTCCATTTATGTAAGGCCCTCTCCCCAAAGTCTGACCTTTAACCTCGATTGAACTACCCTTGACGGAGAATTTCTGGGTACAGCAAAATATAAAATTTAAACATAAAAATTAAAATGTCTACAATCATAGAAACGATTAACGTTCAGCTGAATAAAGTAACTAAACATCATTAGTTTTGAAAATGATAAAGAGTGTGAAGTTACTGAAGGTATTATTCAATGATATTAAGCCACCCATGTGACACAGAAGGCTTCCTCAGAGCTACTGGGTAAACAAGAGTTGATATCAAAACACAGGAGGGCAAGGGTGATGAAAGACTATGCAAGGCCATGTATGTGTGAGGCGGGATGGGAGGTGACAGAAGCAGGAAATTGGACGGCCCCATTTTATTGCCAGGCATATCACACTCAGCACACATTTACCAGGATGAAAAAAGACCATTTTCCCCATGTTAGAGACATTCTATAGTTACACGCATTTACTTGTGATCAGTGCTTTCCACTCTACATTCTGATTGCTATTCATAAAAAGTGTTTTTTGGGAGGGAAACAGCAGTTTTGGCAGGTATTGAATAATTAACATGAATGGGAATCAAAAAGTAAAGGCAACTTACAGTACCCTTTAATACTGGTAGCTGTGAGTAAATGAACAAAATGGTTATACAGTATCACATCTCGTAGAGCCTCTTTTCATGCAACGGTGGAGATAATGCAACAGCTGCAGTTCAAACATCCTCCACATCCCCCTTACAGCCCTGATCTAGCACCATGCGACGATTCCATCATCTGTCAATTTAAAGATGATCTATGCGGTTCAAGTCCACCTCTGGTGATGAGGTTAAAGAAGTGGTGCACACCTGGGCTCAGGAGAAGCTGAAAAGCTTCTTCTGCCATGGAACGGAGAAGTTAATGGAATGATACAGGAAGGACATCGACCCGCAGGTAGTCTATGTGGAGAAGTGATATGATTGTTATCTTCATTTGCTCACAGTTACCTGTATTAAAGGGTAAGTTGCCTTTATTTTTTGATTCTCCCTCATACATATAATAAAAAAAAAACTCAGTTGTTTGGGTACAAATACTTATATTATGTATTCAATAAGAAAATTACAGAATATGTTATTCAATTTGCTTATTTTCTTGCCTAGATGCCATGATTAGATGGAATAAGTCTGGGAAATGAGGACAGAAAACACTTAAATCGCACCAAACAACTCATTCACCCAGCACCTCTTTAATGCCAAAGCCGCACGTAAAGACAGTCAGATGATTCATAGCAATTTTAGTATTAACACATCATAATTATCATAGTTCAAGAAATCATTTCCAGTGACAACTAGGGGAACCACAGGACGTCTGGCGGAATAACAGTTCACAGAACAGAAAAACGAGAAGGGAAGGACAAACAAATAAAAATCCCATGCATTGCCAAAGTAAAGAGATTTTAAGCATGATCAGTTTACATAATCTGGAACATAAAGGAGATGCGTCCCTTATATCCGGAGTGCCAAGAGCAGCGATAATACCGCTCTCATGACCTCTTAGCGCCTGTGTTGATATTGGATAGAGCCGTCTAGTCCATTTACAGATCAGCTTCCCCCTGACACAGAGTGCACTTTTACAGTCTCCTAATGGTTCATGGCGAGTACAAGAAACACCTTTCACAACTCGTGAAGCAATAATAGCGTGCATCCATCCATCCATTTTCTGTAACCACTTGTCCTATTAAGGGTTGTGGGGGGTCTGGAGCCTATCCCAGAGGCTATGGGCGCAGGGCAGGGAGCAACCCAGGATGGGGCGCCAACCCATCGCAGGGCACTACAGATAACAATTACCAAACAAACCTTCTGTTGCATTTTAACTTAATATATGTATATTGTAATTCAACAAAGTGCTCATGGAGCAGCGGTGTAACTGAAATGTACTTCAGCAATACTTTATGGAGTACACTTACAACAACAAATAGGCCTGCTTCAGAAACAGCGTGAAAAGTTCTGTACATTTCCAAAGTGCATTCACATATATCCATTTTGGACATAAAAATATTTTAGAATGCAAATTCCCAGAATGACAAATATATATATATATATATATAGCAGCCGTTACACAGAAAAGGATTTGATAAAGCAGATGCCAAGTAATTTCAAATGAAAATGCATGCCTTTATTTGCTAATTTGTTAAATATAATTAACACCTCTTGACTGGCCAATCATTTATCAAAATACAGCATAAGGCACAGCTTAAATTACGGAATCCTGTAACAAATCAGGACATAAAACAGTCACTAAAACTAAGTGGTACTGAGTGAGCAAGGCTGAGCTTTCAGCTGTCAGAGGCAGGACATTTGAACAGAGACTATCCAGTCCTTTTCTATATCAGATTTAACTTGCTGTGACTTGTACATGGTCCACTGTGAGTGGGCAGATAGATCGTACATGATAACCTTGATTGCAGTTAAAAAATTTTGACAACATTCAGATAGGAAGCCTCATGTATGTTAGACTGAGGGGCCATCTTGCCTCTGTTGGGGAGGCAGCCTGTACCCTGGTTCCAGCAGGGACACTATACACCAGCGTCAGCACTGATGCATTAGACATTCAGCCAAGGAGCTGTGCAGAGAGCTGGTGAGCAAAATAAGTCTCTGGAAAAAGACAGGACCCACAAAGCCTCCAGTTCACAATGATAATTCATTTTTATCATAAAGATTGCCAGATTAATATAGAGACTGTAGTGTTCATTAAAGGTTTTTAAGGTAGGTACTGAACGCTCATCCAGACCAGTTTTAAGCTGGATTCTACTGCAGATACATTTGAAAAGTTTGGTGACATTTTACTTAAGGCTATGTTTTCAGTAATTTATAAACACATTCATAATAAATAATAATGTATTCATAAAGCATTATAAACATGGCTATAAATATTTATCAAAAGTCATAACACTTTATAGCCATGTTTATTATGCATTATGAATGCTTTATGAAGCTCTCATCTATAATGCACTATAGATAGCTTTATAATGCATCCTTTTGCTATAGAAAGTCTCTGAGGTATTCTCTTGCAATTTCAGTGAAAGATATGAGGAGCTACCAAATATCCCAGCCCTCATGGAGAGGTATATCGGTGCCACATTAAAAGTACTGTGAGGTGGTTCTTTTAACAGTAAACCTGTGATTGCTCATACAGTTCTACATTGTCATGAGCCCATTTAATTTTTATTTTTGTCCATCAATCGTTGTGTTATATAGTATAAGAACCAGATTTATCCAAAATGGTATATTTGTATAATAAATAATCATCATAAAATCATGTTAGGGACACATTCACTTCTTTCAGACCAAGAGTGCTCATTTCTGGTACTCACCAATAATGATACCAGTTAGGGTTGGGCTATGACAAAAAATATACCATATACAGTATATATTTAAAAAAAATATCAAGATGATACCCCCTATGCATGGAATCAATTGGTACACAATTTTTTTTTTGTGGGGGGGGGGGGGGTGCGCTGATTCGTATCGACTAATGTTGGTATTGGTGCATCCCTAAATTATGCGAACTGTAAATTCATTCATCTGGGCTTTTTCCAAAGAGTCTCTTTTACTGTGGTATTCACAGAACAAAACACATTTTGTAAGATGAACAGCTGGGCCAATTTATGGATGAAAAAAATCGAGGGAAAAAAGAACAGGCTTTGAAATACTGAAAGATTGGCATCTTCATCAATAAAATGGCACAGTCATGTTTTATGATTCTACTGTATTAAACTTTTGGAGGGTGAAGCCACCTTTCAAGTCTAGTTTCCTTTTCACTTTTAAACCAGTGACTGCATCTCTAATAGCTTCATTGATTCTGAGTCAGCTGTAAGTTAAGCCTTATGTGGAAATGCTCTGCTGCTTCCTGCCCCATGACAAAAAGGAGGGCGAGTGGATATCCCCATATCCAGAATGAGCAAAAGCAAGCGATACAGGAGTCACATCCAATGCATAAAATATGCAATACTGCTTCCAACACATCTCGCATATTAATAATAATACAGCATCCTTGTGTTTGATGAATAAATATGCAATCTCCTGTGGAATGGGTTTTCTGCACAGCACCGAAGCAGGAATACTTACTAGAGGTGAAAAAGCATCGTTAAAATGCAACTGATATAAATTTACTATGGCTGAGAGCATCAGTGAGTATACTACAATAGTGACATCACGTCACTTAAAGCAAAATCAAGCACTTGGTTTGTTCCTTTGGATAGGTACTTAGAATAATCCCCTTGGCTGGTAAGTTGTGCTAGTTTCAGATCCAGATTCAGTCCCCATTGAGTGTCAGTTACTGGGGCAGTGAAGCTGTTGTGGCACCATTAGCAGCGAGGTGTTTGTTGAGCTGTGCTCACAGTACTGAGACGTGTGAAACAGTGGCTCCGGAAAAAGAACATCAGCCAGCACAATGAGACTATAACCTTGAGCCCTTTCTGTGAACTGTTAAAACATCAGTGTGGATAAATGACTTCTTAGCCTAATGAGATGGCCACCTCCCCCCAAAATGTGGCAGATATATGCTGGTTAAAGTGCAGAGCTTTAAAATGGAACGATAAAGCCTGATAGAATACTCCATAATCCAGCGCTAAGCTTCATGGTGAAAAGGTGTAAAGTAAAACCGGCGGGAGTCCTGGCCCATTTTATTTTGAATGTCATAAAGGATATATATACATGGATGAATGAATATATACAGTATATATACACACACACACACACACACACACACAAATACATGCACACATGTCAGGTATACCTATCGTTATGGGGACCGCTCATTCACTTCTCTGGGAAAAATGCTAACGCTAAAAATGACAACCTTAACCCCCACCCAGCCCTAACCATAAATAACCAAAGAAGTTACAAGAGTTTTTGCATTTTTAGTTTTTTCATAGCAGTCACCAATTTTTATAAAATAGAGTTTTCCCTTATGGGTACCAGGAAACCGGTCACTATAAGGGAAAAAAATGGATATTTATCACGTTATGGGGACATTGTGTCCCCATAAGGATAGGTATACCCGCTTACACACACATACACATGCATGAACTATGGACTAACATGGATGCTCTGCATTTGTTAATTAAATTCAGATAAGAGTGTACCTAGACAGTTGAAAACTCTATGGTGCCAAAAATTTCAAGAGCTATTTCCCCATCTTGTCTCTAGGGACCTGGTCTGTTTGAGAAGAAGAAAAACACCCCTTCTTGTATCCCTCAGCAGTGTCTCTTGGGCTACTTAAAACCCGTGGTACAGGACAGAGTAAAATAGCCAAATGATCTTACCTGAGATTTTACATTCTTAAGGTCAGGTTGAGATAACTTTCTATTGTCGCCTGATGATGACACATGCAGGGACCAATCAAATTCTTGAAATTGTGCCAAGCAACCTCCCCTCTTTTATGGTGCCCCTGACAACAGCATTATGGACTCAAACTCCAAACCCAATTAGATCTGCTACCTAGCAAAGCTTTTTCGACTGTGCCTTTAAGGGTCTCACCAACATATGGAGAAATGTCATTTCATCAATGGAGCCAAAATATGAGCACAAGAGGTCACTTAGACCTAATCTATCCAAAGCAGAGCCTCTAATAAGGAAAAAGCATGTGTAAGTGCATGTGGCTGGAAGTATGTTTGATCAATATGTGAAGTATAAAGCCACTGTAACTGCTAACGCAGCTCAGGTTCCAAACTCAAAACATATTCAAAATTGACCTTTGATACTTGCAGAAGAACAAGCAGTACAACAGAAGAGTCCACTAAATTGAAAGTGAATAGTGGTTAAATGGGACAAAGGGTAAACAGGGACACTTATATGTTTCATACTCTATGTCTTTACACGTCTGTGAACTATTATCTTAAGCTCAGTTGTTGAGGTTTCAATAATAATTCATAATTATAATTAGGATCATATTTTGAAAGTGAGGGAAAAAGTAAAATTTCCAAAATTGTCCCAGTTTCCCAATATACACCTTGTATACCCCCAGATCTCACCAGAACCCCAAAGGCCTTCGCCTCAAGTATTAAGGGACAGCTTAATGGAGTCCTCAAAGGAACATGAAAAGCTAGTTACACAGATCACATTCCCTTTTAACGTTGCTGCTCACACAAAATCATGAAACCCGTGCATCCAGCTCTTGCTCCCACCCAACTTGTAATGGGCAGCTAGCTATTAAATTAGGTTTGCAGCATCTTGACTAGGAAATCTGGGACACAAGAAAATGTAGGACTCTACAATAAAAACAGATATGACTGAAAGTCATCCACTTGGATGCATGTATCTTCATACAAACAATTCCAGGAGAGCACTCTAGAATAATTTGGACAAATTATCTATACAATTACATTTATATATCAGATGCTTTCATCCAAAGTGACATACAGCTCAGAAAGCAGAGCTGTTCAGGCTCTGGAGAAATTGGGGTCAAGGGTCCTACTCAAGAGCCCAATGGTGAAATCAATCTGCTGACCACAGGATTTGAACAAGTCACCTTCTAATGAGTCCGAAACTGCTAAATCACACACCACACTGTCACTGTTACAGTGGTGAGAGAATATACAAACCAAAAATACAGCTACAGGTACCAGGCACAGAGCAGCACCTATTCAGAACACTAAGTCTGCTCTTTGAGTAAATATCGCTATGACAGACCGCTATGAAGAGGTCCCAAATGACCAGGGATCTTGTTTATCAAATGTAATTCATGTAAATTTCATTGCTAAAGAATACGCTCACACAAAAACAAAAAATGGCAAATATGCGATTTAGCAAATCTGGTATATGTACATATGAAATTTCCCTTCGAAAAATCCACACTGTCCTGTTAATGCACATACATGCATGAGCCTGGGATCCTGCCCAGTTGCTGCCCACAAATCATAATCGGTCAATCAAAATAGGCTATGTACTCATGTAACATGCAAATCAAGCCGTTCTGAGTGCAAAGTATGACAATGGCGACTGTAAATCTGGGGGGCCTAAGCACAGGTATTGTAATTAAGAACATTCTGACAGTGCTACAGAACGCACTGTACCCAAAATAAATAACTGGGTTGAATCTAAAGATAGAGGAAAAGAAACGACTCACTGCACACAGGGCCAGTTTATCTGTAACTGTTTGGGGCAAACCCACATCTCCAACATACATATGGCATCTATAATAAAGGATGCCCTGTTATGTGGCGTTGTGCCAGAGCAGTCAGGAGAAACTGATGGTATTCTATACTGATGGTAAAATGAAAGAATCAGAAGTTGAACCAGACTAACAAGCTATAATATTTGTCCATGTCAGGTCACAAATGATTTGCCCATTAATAGAATGAAGTGGTTTTCAACTGACAAAAGCAGCTGCATTATCACACAATTTACTACCTGCATCTACTGCTGTATGCTGTACTGTTGTGCATTTGATAAGTACATTTTGCAGCTGATTGCCCTGATTACATAAGGAAAACCGTACATCACTGAAAATGTAGTTTTAACATTTGCCTGATCACCCACAGTGTAGTGATACATACATTTCATGCAAAGCAGGGAAAGTGCAGACATTATACATAGTGCAGGCGAACTGTAAACAACTAAGTAAAAATAATTGTGCTGGTCCCCGAAAACTCATTCCCTTCTAATCCTTCCTTTACACAGTCACTAGCATGAACACCATTATGCGCATTATATTTATGTGGATTCAGTGTCTGAAGCCTCATACATTTCTAGTGGCGATTACAGGCACTGTCAATTCATGGAAAGAGGTGATAAAATGCATAGTATTTAAAATAGCAAATTTAAGTTTTCAAGGCAAATACACTGTGCTTGGCTTACACATGTGATTAGAAAATCAATAAATCCCACTTAATGCTTTTAGATCTACAGTTTTTCATGTCAACTTACAGCTTAGTGATACGAATTACTGGCATGCACATAATCTTAGGTAGCTGGTTTACTTGCAGTTCCCTGTTTTACAATGGGTGTTGTCTTTTCCAGGTTTGCCCAAAATAATGCATTTGCCTGCCCCTGAGTCATTGTGCATATATGCTATACATTTTTCCCATCAAGTTTTGTTTGATTTATCTTTAATAAACATATTGCATGAATACCTGCATATACACATTTTGCACTTATTTTTGTGCATATAGAACTTTTATAAATGAAACCCCACAAGCCTGTATCAAATTTCTTGCTTAGCCAGGTTACTTGTCAGATTTAAGCTATTCCAGTTTAAACAGGCTTTATCTTTGTTCACTTACATTTAGCTCAAGCTACCTTAAATCTGACAAGCTATCTGGCTAAGCAAGAAATTTGGCTTTGTGATACAGGCCCCAGGTGTTCTTGTTGAGTGGAAGGAAAAACGCAATTCCCCAAATTTTATTCAAAGCTCAAAAGCAGGGCAGCACAAATAGGCCATCATAGAAGGGCATACAGTAGCTTAATGCCTCCAGCAGTCTAGTTAGATACTTGCAGATTGCCTGTTACCAGTGGTCAGAGGTGTGTGACTTACTGTATCCAGTCACTCCAATCTCATGAAGAAACATGGGAAGAAACCAATTGTTTAAGTAAGTGTTGTGTAAGTAAGTCAGGTGCAAGACTGAAAACCAAACTGAAGAAGATGCAATTAAAATGCTGGAACACAAAAGGCACAGAACAGAAAAAGCTAGGGATGTCACTATTGCCAATTATTAATTAATACACAAACACAGTAATCCCTTCACACTTGCAAGGGTTACGTTCTGAAGATCCCCACAATCTTTAATATTTGCGAATACTTCAGCACCCCTAACCTCAACCCATAAGTCTACACTTTGTGTGTCAAATTGCTTTGTCATTTTGTACAGTATGTAGATCTTTCTGTGTAATATACAAACCATCTAAGTTATGCTGTTATATTTACAGTAAAATCCTGTTATAGTGGACTTGCTTATAACGGAATATCGTCTATAACGGATGAGGTCCGCTGGTCCCTGCTGCGCACCTTTAAGAACATGCAGAAAAAGCATTGGATACAGCAGACTCGCATATAACGGAATTTCGCTTATAACAGAAAAAACCATTTGGTCCCCAGGGCCACTTTTGGCTGTACTGTAGTTTTGTTCGGCTATAACGGACATGCAGCTCCACCGACAAGGCACGTGGCGTGCTGGTGATATCCAGCGCAGATACATAGTCGGGATTGTTTATAGTCACGCATCTGGTCAGGTAAAATTGGATTACTACATGTACAATATAATAATCTATACCACAAGTGTGTCTGCTGGGGTGTGGCATGAGTAAATGGTGTCCTGTTGTTGTGTTCTGGGCATACAGCAACTCTGGATATAACGGACTTTGGGCATAACGGACTGTTTTGCCAGGTCCCTTGAAGTCCGTTATAATGGGATTTTACTGTACAAAATTACTACTATATGCATTTGGAAGACTACTATTGGACCCATTATTAAAAATGCAAAATTACCAGTTGAGCATAAAGAGTCACAGAGTACTCAATTGGTTGGTCGAAACAAAACATTGGTCTGGATTTGTACTTTGTACCAAAGGTAATGCGTTTGTTCACTGGTCTAACAAAAATAGGTATTTATTTGCACATTGTAATAATAATAATAAAAAAAAAACAAAAATATAATCTTACATAATGTTAGCAATCATACTAAAGTAAATCCGGTATAAATCCCGTATTCTCTGCTACTGAGAATGGTGGCATATCTTAATCAATAAACACCCCAATAGCATAATTATTTTTAGACCACTCTCAATTTCCGGGCAAATGCACTTTAAGCCATATTTGGACAAGATCAGTTTTAGATCGTTTTAGGGAGGTTTCCCAAAATTACCAGAAATAGCGTAGATAAATTCTAACATTAACGTCAGAGTTAGTGCACATAGAAAGCAAATGACAACAGAATTTTCATTTTTTTTTGGCTGCCCTATACCAGTAACATACTAATCAAACACGAAAGCAATTTTTTTTTTCCCAACCACACAATGGCTTACAGACTCAGCAGTGTTGTATTGCACTAGGCCTTCTGAAAACCTTGACAAAGAAGAGACTGTAGGTGCAGGATGCCAAACATTTATGTGGAAAACTCAGTAAGCTACATTTTCTCATAGAAGTGCTGTTTCTGTCTTACATTTCATCTTTATGCCTTTATAGATATGACCTTATCACCAAGATGACAATTCAGACTGGACTTTTATTACCAAAAGAGGTCTGTGTTCACTGAAATACAGAAGGTAATCTGCTCCCGAATAAAAATTCAGGAGCAAATTACCTTCTGTATTTCAGCTAACACAATAGTTACAGACATGGCAGTTTTGGATGGGATTAAAATTACGGACCTTGTCGCTAATTGCTTCAACTAAATTACATCCCCAGATAAAACTAATCATGTACATATAAGGCTAAAGATGCCACCGGAGACTAACTTGCAGAGGCTGTTTCTGCCTTACTCCAGTCGGTCATCCTCTTGGATTATGTTGTTTCAAATGAGTTAGCACGTTGAATGTTTCTTCAGCGACATATAACGGACCGAAGACCACATGCCACCTGTTATTGTAGCGTTAAGTCCATCAATAGCTCCGGACCATGCTGATATCAGGCCAGGATATATTAGTGCAATTCTGACTTTCCAATGGCCTGCATTCCTTTTTTTGAAGGCTGAAAATGAACTTGGAAGTAAATTTGATATGGTTTATGTCATATAAAAGTTTAGGAAATCAAATGATCAGTCACTCCCCAAATGTCAGAACAGCTTGTCAGTATTTACACTACACAAGATGTTTCTTTTGGCCTTTATTGATTTTTCTTTCTCTTTGTCTCTCTCTTTAAAAAGATGACTGATGACTGTGACAATACTGTCAAGATGTAAATTTGGAATTGACTAGTCTTGATCTTGTATAAGAAAATGGAAATTCCTTCTAAACATATGAATTTGTGCTAGTAAGGGTGTAATGGCCCAGAAAACATATCTATACAGGTCTATATCATGTCTATTGGTCCAGAACCCTTTCTGAACATATTCAGGATGAGCTAAGCTGGTTCAATTTCTGAACATCAGGTCAAGATCTGGTCAGAAATTGGTCCACAGCCGTACAATCCAGTCTGTCAAAGAAAAAATTAAGCTAAGGGGTTTTGGGCTAAATTATCAAAAACTTACTGTGACAAATAACGTATTAAAGCTAAGAGGGATGTTTAACCTGAGTCACCTCCCATGACTAACTATTCATTCCTTTAACAAACAACTGAAACTGATTTTAAGTTATGTAGGTAGCTAGCTATGTTGCTAAAGTTAACATAGCTATTTTCATCTGTAGATACAACTTCACATTGTCTCTGGTGTAATAATAGTACCAATGTTCTGCAGATGGATTGTCTGAAAGAAAAAACATGTATTCTATATATTATTCATTCTTATTATTATCACACATCGTGATGCATTCCCGAAAACTCGGAACTTGAAAATTTCCAACCTCCTACTTAAAAAAGTACTATAGAACTGCTAAATGAAATGGATTCATAATGCAAATTTATGCAAGGTAATACTGATTCCACAAGTGTTTGATACTTGCATAACACAGCGCTTCTCACAGACGTGCTAGCAAAAACTAGCACACAATAAAAAAAATTGCACATAGTAAATCATGATATACACCGTGTGAACAGTAAATAAGCATCTTTTCGGTTTCACATCACTGTCACTCTCGAAACTCGGCAATACTGAGCCTACCCTAATGCAGTGGAAAAACAAAGTTGGAACCGTACTGTAACTAGTCTCTCTTTGCAGTACGGCTTGGGTATGGGTCAGTTCCTGTATGCCAGTGGAAAAGCACCATAAATATTACTTTACTGAAAAGTTAATTGGAAAATACATACAGTAGCTGGCAGTGGATTAGCACCAGTGGACTCCTCCAAAGTCTTGGACTTGACTCGGACTCTGTTTAAGGTCTTGGTCTTGAATCACTTGATATGTCTCATTCCTATCACTATTCTGGCCAAAAAGTTTTTTTTTGTCAGACTGCAAGAGCTTCAACCACATGTTTAAAGTGTCCTTCAGGTCGAGGCAGAGTGAGAGTATTTTCATATTTTTTCTACTTCCATGTGTGGGGCTTTTATCCCCACAGGTTAATTTAAAGCAGACGACCCACTAATAGCGGACAAGTGGAGTGCATCAACAAATTGTATGACTTGCTAAGGTAATAACTTCTGTGTGATCAAATCTGAGCTTGAAGTTACAAAGGGTATGAATATTTCTTTAATCAGATCATTTCCTATTTTCCCTTTATAGCAACCTGTTGAAGAAATCTTTTGATTCGACATAGTGCTCAAGGCTTTCGAGATTAGTGGGGAAGAAACAACATAATTAATTTCAAATTAAGAATCTGAGACAAAACGGGATAAAAGTACTGGGGGCTGAATACTTTTTCCAAGTCACTGCATTGCATACATCTCTGAGCCCACATCTTTATAATAATACACACAATCCCATTGCAAATTTATTCTTCTACTTGTTTTTTAATTTTAATTCACAAAAATACACTTTGTGTGTTCATGTACTTACCATTAACATATTTATGTTTCAAGTATTTTTTCAATGAACTTGCCTTTTATTTTAATATGTAGGCTACACAGCATTACATTACTATTCTGCTGTACATTACATTGCAATGCAGACATACAAAAGAAAGACAGAACATTGTCATAGCGGGAAAGCACATCTATAGTTTCCTTTGCTGTCAGCGTTTTCAGAATCTCAATTTTCCTCCACTTTGTTGTTGTGTTTGATAAACACTTTCATTTATCAAAGTATCAATCCTCACTTTGGTTGCCATTTTTGACTTTAATGAATATGGGAGGCTGCCCCATAGCCCCACACTTCCCCAGGTCCACAATGATGAAATGTGATGGGGGCGGTAAATGGCTTGGTACAAAAAATATAACACGAATTGCATGCCTTATTGGTTTAAAACAGGACACAGTATTTCATTTTTCAGTATGGGGCTATTGTATAACATACGGGACTGGTGCAAACCTGAAACCTCTCATTTCCCAAAAGACTTAATTGCACAACTGCACTGACATGTTCCTTTGGCATAATAAAAAAACGCACCAAAAAATAAACGTTCTTATTTACAAATGAAGTACTTTTAGCTCTTGGCTCCTTCAGCAGGGATCCACAATTTCAGCCTTGGAGGGCCAGCATCTAACACAGTCTGAACATTACCCTCCACAACATATACCTTAATCAGCTAATTATCAGGTTTAGTAGGGGTGTCTGAACAGGGAAATTTGGAAACTGTTGGATTATGGCCCCCCAGGACCAGAACTGGGGAACCCTGATTTAGAGTATACCAATTCCTCACCCACAAAACAACAAGGAATATTGGCAAACAAGTGATTTTATCTTGCCTGATGCCTGAACTCACGTTCTGAATGGTTAAACATGGTTAATTGCTTTCCATGTCAGATCGCTTTTTGGATATTGACGTCAACTTAAATTAGCGACGTCAGCATGGATAGGAAGTGGAGACACTACCGGTCTCAGTCTGAGGACACTGTAGGTGCTGTTTCTTACAGAGACAGACTCGGGTCTGTCAGTCAGAAAGTGCAGGATCCAGTTACAGAGGGGGAGTGTTCATGCCCAGCAGGTTTCCTACAAACCTCAGCGGGATCATTGTGTTAAATGCTGTACTTAAGTCAATGAACAGCATTGTGCCATAGCTGTCCTTTCTGTCAAGGTGTGAGAGGCTGAGGTGGACGGCAGGGGAGACTGCATCATCTGTGGTCCAGTTGAGTGAGTCAGACCAGGAGTGGTGCCTTATGTGACTTCTTAGGCCCTTGAGTGTGACTTCTTAGGCACTGGGATGATCCTGGTTTTTCTGAGGCATGTCGATACCACCGCTGTGCTCAGGGATACGTTGAAGATGTCTGTGAGGACATTTGCCAGTTGGTCAGTTTCTGAGACCCCAGCCAGGTATGTTGTCAGGTCCCACTAACTTGCCCAGGGTTGACTCTGCACAGGATCATCCTGACATGAGTGATGGATTGGTAAAGTATCTGGTCATTTAGAGAGGGGGTGGTCTTCCTTGCGGGGTCCCTGTTCTGTCTCTCAAAATGTCCAAAGAAGTCATGCAGCGCATCTGGCAGGACAGGCCTCACTGCTGTTGGCTTGTAGTCAGTGACGGATTGAATTTCCCATCAGATGCGCCATGTGTCCTTTGAGTTCATCAAGCGGCTGTTGATTTCTCCTACATAGGTGCACTTATCCTCCTTAATGACCCAGGAGAGTTTGGCTGAGGCTGTAGTATATGCCACTGTGTCTCCGGACCTGTAGGCAACATCTCTAATTTTCACCAGGGTGTGCAGCTCTGCAGAGAACCAGGGTTTATGGTTTGTGTGGGTGATGACTATCCTGTGACTTCAGAATTACTAATCTCTGTAATGAACTCTTCTTAATCTTTAATGTAGGCACATAATGCCTTGTCACAATTACCCATCATCATTATTAACACAGCTCAAGGTGTCTCTAATGCATCACCTGTACAAGAGCCCAGAAGTGGCTCTTCATCTTTATCTGTCAATGTAATGTAGCTGGCTCTTTGAGCGATACTGTGAACAAAGAGAGTAAATGAGGCGAGAGTGATGGCTTGCAAAGTGCAACGAGACATAACTACACTTCCTCATGGTGTCCTCCACTTGTTTCAGTGATGCTGTGAAATGTACAGCATTCTGGTAACATGGTCCTTTCAACGTAATGAACATTTCCTTTATTTAAACTGTACTGAATGTGACAAACCTTCCCAGCATTCATGATTCCACATATTCCCGTCTCAGAACCAGAGTGCACATTAGCCCTCTAACAACCACTTATGTCAGGGTCAAGGGTTGCCTGAAGTCAAAATCAGGTAGCATAGGGCAACACCTGCGGCTGGGTCATAGCTTGAATTGCATGCCAGTCAATCACAGTACATAATTATAAACACAATAATAAATTACAGGCAACTGAGACACACCAATTAGTCTAACTGCATGCTGTTGGACTGCAGAAGGAAACCGGAGTACCTGGAGGAATGGGGCAATGGAGGTACCCAATGGGGGCACCCAATGGAGGTACCCAATGAGGGGTATCCAATGGGGGTACCCAATGAGGGTACTCAATGGAGGTACTCAATGAGGGATATCCAATGAGGGTACCCAATGTACCGCCCGAGTGCAAATTAGTAAACCGTCAATAGTCATATACCACAAGACAACATGTATAACAACTGCACATTAACTCTTCTGTTTTTTTTAATCAATTTGTAGCTAACATTTTAATTTATAAATACAAACTCAATCAACAGATCGTTTTGATGTAATTAGTCATACATTCTCCACATCTATAATTATGTCATATCAGGCAGGCTTTAAAGCATAACTACCTGCAGAAAAACCCACATGAACATGAGATATCCTACCGGGAAGAACCATCCTTTTATTCTAGCTTTAAGTAACAAAAGGATGAAATCTACAAGAAGTGTCTCACATTTTCTGCTTTTCCATTCATAAAATTTAAAATTTGATGTCAGTCAGTCTTTGAAATGGAAATATCTTCCCAAACACAGCATTCTTATTTATTTTACATTAAGATGCTAAGGGACTGAAATTTGGAATATCTGTGTTCGTTTTAGTAATTGCCAACTGAAGCACAATTAAAACTCCACTGCATTTTAAGGTCACGTTATGATACAGTAGTCACCCATTTAAAGTATCTTTTTTTTTAATGCTGTATCCTTGGTTCTAAGGCCAGGGGCATTAAAAACATAATCATGCTGTTCTAAACTCAAATTCCATTTCAATTGGCTGGGCTTATCCTCACCACTGATGCTAGAAAACATTCTGTGTTCATGTGAACGATAAGGAAAATGGTTTATATACTGTAACAAACAAATCTTCCTTTATAACAATTCAAAATGACGCTGTACAGTCAGATTTAAGTAAACAAAGAGACAAATATGTGTACAGATACTTTACATACTCTGAGATGTCTACTCATACTTTAATGCAGCCCAGTACCTAGAAAAACCTGCTGAGAAAAAGCCAGAATTTGCCCTCCTTGGCAAGAAATCCTCTTCCTGACTTCTGTCTCTTCTATACTGGATAAGCCCTTCCAAACAGATCTTGTTGTCATGCTTCTGAGGTTGCAGTCTTTCAGTTCTTAGCTACCATCTGGTCACAAACAACCAATCATAACTGAATTCAACATCTGCACAGTCACAGACATGATAATCACCATGTACTATAAAAGCGTGCATGTCATAAACATCTCAAAATAAAACAAAAACAGCACATGAGGAAAAGTATATGTAGATGAAGAACCAGTTAACACAATATAGAAAAAAAGAAATGAAAAAACATCTGAATATATATCCTGGCTCTCAAAAGCATAAAAATACCTACCATTTAAAGAAATTTCTACAAAATGAGATTAAAGATACTGAAGGAGATAAATCATGATGCTAGCATCTCATCACCTACCGGCTCTAAAGTGGGAGCAGAATAATTGTCTTGCGACATACAAGAGGTTAAATGTATCATCTCAGAGGGACAGAAAGTGTCAAGATTGGTTCCATCAATTGCAACCGTATCACACAGCTCACTGATAAAAATTGGACATTCAAGGCACAAAGCCAGAACAGATGGTTATCATTGCCACATTTTAGATAAAACATCACATAAAATGCCAAAAAACAACATTACAGACACTATGCAAAGAAATAATAAGACCCATACATGCAATTTGCATAAAAGTAGGGCACACTTGGAGTCTCTGTGTGGCTAACATAACTAATTACTTCTCTCCACCAGTGTTATTATTCTTCTAATTATCATTGTATTTTTAGCTGATGAAATGCTTCCACTGTACTATTTAAGACATCTCAAAGCTTCCTACAGGTGACTTAGAGGTTCCATCTGAACTGGATGCATACTTACTGTTTCACTTCATAGATTGATATGGCAGCTGGTTCTAAATGCTACATTACTGAATAGCAAAGTTTTATACATGTTGGGTGATGCACAAAGGCATTATGCATACATGAATTACATCTGTCTTTATTTGGTTTATATGGCTTACTGTGTGAAAAATGAGCCTTTTCAGGAATCGGTTCAACCAATAGGACAATCATATACCTTGAATGTATGTAGTGCATGGTACCATCAATCCATATTTATAACAGCAAAAAGATCCGCATCTCAATGGCCTTTGATGGCACTGTTCATGATGTTGGAGAAAAAATAACATTAAAACAGTAAATCATGAAAGACTGTATACTTACACAAACCTAACATCATCATCTATTTAATTTCCATTAGAAAGAATTTTCTTCTGATCCCAAGACAGCACATAAAGGTCACTGTGTGCTACATTGATCTTATCATTCACAGGATTCTTCCTCCCAGCCATCCCTATAATTTTTTTCTACCTGATAGGGTGATTAATGGGTGATTCAAGAAGCAGACCTCCTGCTTCATTAAGCATCCACTGTCTGCCCTTTGCTGATAAAGAGGGGTGGCATGGAGAATGGACAGGTGAATGACAGCAGGCCAGGTGATTGCTACACCTGTTTGGGGACTGATGAGTTCAGGTCAGGGAGTGGACAGGTGACTAACGGATGGCTGATTGATGCATGGCTGGAGGCCATAAGAAAGGAAGGCGGTGAGGGAAATGGTGAAGGCAGTTTCCAAAGGTATTGAAATGTCTAGGGAGTGAAGAGACAATGGGTGAGAAGGTGAAGGGCCTGCCAGAGACACAGATGGCGGACTGAGTAGAGGCAAGCTCTGCGCCCGAAGAACCCAGATCCTGGAGCCAACTGTGAACAGAAATCAAGTCAAACTGGGGCCATGTCTGAGAGGGGGGAGGATGAAAGCAGACCTGCTGAAGAGTGGGCCCAGCCCTTTCTTGGGGGCTGTGTTAAAACCATTATACTGATCCACCTCAACATGCATCATCTATCAAGTGAGCATGCACATTTAGAATGATGTTGAGATGCCCTTTTACAATGTGCAACAAAACTGGACAGAAATGTGAAAGTTCCTAAATACTCACACTCTTTACAGCGTATAATACTGTGTCGCTTATAAAGTATTCATATGTGCACAACTTCACTGTTTAATTTATTTATATGTGGTCTAGCCTTTCAAGTTTTTGTAGACCAACAAGTGTATCATTTCTCAACCACACATAATACCAGTATACTGACTTAGAGCTGTCCTTAACACCAATATGTTGATTTGCTTTTTAACTGTGTCAAACAAATTATGTGCCTAAAACTGTAAACTATTAAATCAGGCCAGTGAGATCAGTCTTCACTGTTACTTTGCAATTAACATATGTACCCACATATAACATCATAATTCATCATAATTATTATTTTGAAAACCTTTTGTAAGACTGAGACTGTACAACACAAATCAACCACATCATCACAACAATCACAGAAAAATTGCATACAACCCCATGTTTGTTTAGAATTATCCCAGATTATCAGCCCAGATTATATCCAACTAAGACACCATATGATGTCATCACTGGTTCATCCAATAAAGTCTTTTTGTATACATGGAGCAATACATATACTTCTTACTTTAATAAAACTGTGCCATTCAAGAGGGGAAAATCAAGCAGAGGCATGAATTTTGCTCAGCCCCAAGCAGTGTAGACTTGAACGTGTTATATGCTTAAATACACTGCCAGAAGACATGCTGAGTGACATAAAATTGCATGTTCTGTCAGAGGCAAAAGCCACACATTTTACCTTTCTACTTTTCTTTAGACATAAGGAGTTCTTGCCTCTTTGTAACTGCACTGACAGTTGTTAAGACAGTTAGCAGCCAGTTTAGTTATTTTTAAGAGTATCCTTTGCCTAGTTGAGTTCCACAAGCTTTCTCACAGAATACAAAGTAGATCAGCCCGTGTGCAGTGTAAAGATAAACAATATTTTAATATGCCAAACATACAACATATCTAAAAGGGAAAGATAATGTGAAAACTTGAAAACTGGATGTGATCAAGTCTTGTATGCAAATTTGTACCAATTTGTACCATTTGTACCAAAGCCTGTGTTCACTCACAAGGGTTTCAGTATCTATATCTATATCTCTCTCTCTCTCTCTCTCTCTCTATATATATATATATATATAGAAAATTTGCACATTGTCTTGTAAGCATTATTTCTGCAATTAGGTTCAATTCTTCATTTGTAGCCTCATGTGAACTATTGCAGAGACTTGCAAAATGACCTGATCATCCCAACCTGGCATTTCATTAGGCTATAAATGTGCACTACATTACAAAGTCAATATATGAAGGCTATATCGTAGTCCAACAGATTTTTCACACATACATGTATGTGACTGCCTTTTATAAGGAAAAGATAACTGGCTTCTGTAGATTTTAAATGCCACAGTGGAAAGTCTGGGGATCTGAGGTCGTGTATTGGTATTTTCTGCATATGTCAGTACCGTGATTTCATTCATGATGATGCAGTAGCCATGAACCTTTGCTGAAAGTGCAAGTTAATCTGGGTATAAACTGAACTGTATTTGCTATTTTAGTTGCTTTTGTTTAACTACTCTGAATAAACAGTCTGCTTACATAAAATGTGTCACAGTAACAATGTCCTATGCTGGCATTAGAGATGATAAAGGAACTCGAAATGATGCCCAGATCATTCAGTACAAAGTCCAAGGGCAGGGAAAGTGGCTGACAGGCACAAATACCTGAGCTTCTCAACAATGCTAAGCAAACAGGAAGCTGCTGGCCCATTTCTGCTGGACTGGACTCAATTTGTGGGTCTATTCAGACAGAACAGAGACAGTAACAAGCTGCAGTCAAGTGCTAAATACGCAAGACTGTTCCTCTGCACACTCCCTGGGTTTTCATTTTTTATTTTACAAGGGCAGGTTTCAGCATCTGCCACCGTAAGTCATGCACTGTGCTCTGGGTTAAAAGTATAAGAAAATTAAATATACAAAAGTATACCAAACAAAAATCATCTCCTGCCATTAATCTCTGACTGGATCATGCAAATAAGTTTCCACAAGTTAGCTGGTCACAGGAAGTAAAGAATCACACAATGCCGGGGTCTGCCAGCCCCAGCCTTTATACTATAGATAGATACTTTATATTTTATACACAAGCTCGGCATCTCAATTCCAAATACTGCTCATTGCAGTTACAATTTATGATCCAGGCTGGTGAACTGAAAATCAATGTTTATGTACCTCTAGGGGTAACAGTGAAACAGTAATTCATTGTTGATTAAAGTGTTGTACAGTCGTCCCATAGGCCTATATGACACAATGTAACTTCGATAGGAAAACTTCCTAGCACATCAGGACACCCAGAAGACCAAAACACGTGTAGTGGCCACATTCAGTTTAGGTAATAACTCAAAAATGTCAAAGCATTTCTAAATGTCAGGGAACTATGGTACAATATTGACCGAAAGGTAAGAAAGTGAAAAAGGGAACATACAAAGTATTACAGTAGAAGGCAGGGGGACGCTGTAGCTCCGGTTATAGCACTGGGCGCGCGCAGTTATTGAAGTGCCGACTGCACTGTCGGTGGAGGAACACAACCTAATGTAGCTATATTAATCCACAGCGGCAAATATCTATACGAACCGGATAGTTTAGGAACAACTAATGGATGTAACACATCTAATCAATGTAATTAACTCACAAACATTTATGTCGCGAAAATACAGCCTACGAGAATAAGAGTTTTCTTCACTTGCGTATAAAACATCTACAAGCACCTTTCAGACAGAGACAATAGTACATATGCAGTAGCCGTGAATGAATACGATATCGTATTAAGTTCCGCGATTTATGTACATTACAATTGCCCACGTTTCGGATCGCCACAATACTAAGAAATACCAGAAATAGATATACAAGTAGCGTGTGTTGCATGTTGCAACTTAGTTTTCTTGGAGTTTAAACAAATTTAAACGTCATCAACAAGTGAATAATGAATAAGTGAATAATCCGATTAGCGTTGATGGTTTATACACACACACACACACACACACATATATATATGTTTAATATGTTTAAGTACAATAATACATAAGCGCCTGAAATACACTTAGAAGATGTTATCGATTATTCCAGTTTCGGTGAATGAACAGAAGACGGGGTCTTCATTTGTTTGGTATTGATCATGAGGAGTTACGCGCGGTCATACATTTATAATGAATGTATAAATACTTCACACTGTGAAAGCTGCACTAATTTCAATTCCCGTTACTTATGTCTTAAGCAACCACGTGTCAAGTCCAAGTTTAAGTAGATGTTAGTAAAAACAAAGTTTCTCTTATGATGTCGATCCGTTAAAAATTACAGTCTAATTTACAAATGATCATTTTAAATCATTTATCAAAAAATGTCTTCTTAAAGAACTTGTATTGCAGTGCTCCTCATACTCTCTAGAAACACCTGTCTACCGGATAAAACACAGCACTCATTTGAAAGTTAAGCAAAACGCTGCAGCCGTAGAGGAGACCCCTTAAATAAATATACAATTTATGCTTTACCTTAGTGCTATCGCAGTCTTCGTATTTTGTATTTTTATTTTTTAAAAAGAAACCTTCATGCCGCCACCAATCCTCGTAAATTTCGTGTCGCAAATCGCGGCAGTCAACAAAAGGTGTAACTTCCTGCGAGCACCAGGATCTGGGAAAGAGGACGGGAGTACATAGAGGGCTTCTTCAGCCTCCCTCCTGGAGATCACCCCGGAGCGCAAGGAAATTCAATATGCGGTAACAGATACTCCAGGCGGCGTGCACGGCGCGCGTTCACGAAACATGAGGGAGGGAGGAAGGGATGGAGAGAGAGAAAACAGTTTGATTTGGGAAACGTGCACCAGACAGCCCCTTGCAGGCTGAAGATCCGAGTGGGAGGGGCTTCACATACCTGTCTTCGCAGTCAAGATACAGGTGCTCCTACACGGGGTCCAATGGAGAGAAATACTGACACACATTAATCACGTCGTGTCATAATGGTTTATTGCAGGATAGTATTAGAAACTCAAAAGACGAATGTAGGAAAAATTCTGTTGGCAAGCGTCAGTGAAATTATCATTTGGGATGTCGTGGGATGTTTGGAATGTTGTTTTCATATTAAGAGGTAGGTCAGAGCTAAACTTTTCTTCTGCTAATTAATATTAAAGTTTTTGAAAGTCACCCATATCATGTTTCATAGCACTTTCAATTTTACATTGTCATGTGTTGTATTTCTTTTTTAAAATGTCTGCATTGATTTTTTTCCTCAGTGGATTTGTCTAATCTAGCTTTTTGTATGAGTCAGACTGATGTTCTTATTACGTTCTTCTTCTTCTTCTTCTTCTTCTTATTATTATTATTATTATTATTATTATTATTATTAAGTAATGGTGGTGAGCAGTGGTAGTAATAATCTTAACTGTTTGGTCTAAAAGCATGTCTGGCTGCTTTCTCTGATTGGCTCCATTTTTTATTCTCCTGGGGGATGTAAGATCCTCGACCATGCAGGTTGTGTGTGGAAATTCCTGAGACAGAACCCTGCGTTTCCTTTCCTGTCAGCTGAAAGGCATCCAACCCTATTGGCTTCAGGGTTAGAATAAAATCAAAAAAACATTGTGTACATTTAGGCACATTTTTGAGTATCCTCAAATGTCTCGGAAAACAAACACTAATGAGATCCTATTTTCACCTCTGGATCAAAACTTTACAAGCATGTAACACATGGCTATTGTCATCTAGTACAAAGCCTGAGAAAGAGCCCAGTTTGTACACTGCTCTATATTCCTTCATTGAACTCTTGTATAAATTGTGAGTGCATACATTTAAACATGTGTGTACATTTAAAAATGAATCCTCATGCATACACTGGTGCTTTTAAGCTGACAGGACCGCACCAGCCATCAGGTGGGTAATCATCCCCTTTATTCTGGAGACATCAAAATGATTGAACAGAACAGAGGTGATGAGGTGGTAGATTGATGCTATCTTCAGATATTATGGGATAATACAGGAATTTATTTTTGGCCATTGATATTGGTGGCTACTCCATTCCCTGCAAACCTTCATCACGAGTGCCATACACACATAAACATATAAAGTAATCTATGCTTTCATGGTGATTGCCCTGTCATCCAAGAAGACCATTTGGTGCTGGGAATCCAGGAAGAAAGTGATGCATAATGGATAGACTTTCCATGGCAACAGCCTTCACTCCCCAGAAAAATTAACGTTTATAATAGCAACAGTGCTTGCTCACCAAGCTAATCCCCTTTCAGACAGTACGTAATACGTAATATTTACAGATCAACTAAGGCATTTAACTGCTAGTGAATGTTGCATATGGAGTCATACCATTGAGGTAACTGAAGGACAGGCACATTGAAGGAATGCTTTAGCGTAATCCTAATATTTAGTTTACTTCTGGTTTGGGTTTGCCTTACATATATTACATATCACCAGTTTTCGAGACATTTACCCATGCCTGGGAAAATTATGCTTGTGCACCTGACCACTGTTTTTCGTTTTAAAATTGTAATGTCTCTGCATCCATTATATTTCTCATGCTGTTTAGTCTTTGGATAAAAGGTTTTATTTTGAATAAGTAGTTGTTCTGTTTTGGAGTGACAGTTCTCCTAAACGGAATTATGAATTTGTATTTGTCTTACATGTCTGCCTATCTTTTCAACTGCCAGGTATCTCCAATGCTTTGACATAATATACAGATACATGAGCTAACAGAGAATGAGTGTCCTATACAATAGCCATCTTATGTGTTATATTCTGTACAAAAGAAATGACTATCGTATGTCTCATCATTAACTGTCTGCCACTGTCATTTTCAATCCACAGTATTCTGGGATGTGGGGAATCTTCTTCTCCATGACAACGAGAAGGAAGCCAGAAATGCTTTAGCCAGTCATTGGTGATGGTTCTCTAATTAACTCTTGCCTGTGCTTAATCCATAGAGGCAATATTCTTAATACACTCTAAATAATGTAAAGGAACATTGTTTTTTGTTTCTTTTTGGGTATTTTGATAGCATAATATTGAGAGCTCCTTCAGAAATTGCACACATCTTAAAAATTTCCCCCCATCTGTTCAAATAATGTTTATGGAATTCGACGTATCATAAAAATCCAGGTAATCTTGCAATTGTGTTCAACTTAATTGATGTTCTTAGCTAAATGAATATACTACATAGGCGTTAAGTTATGGTTGTAATAGTTGGTTTGTTTTTCAACATTGCTTTGATGTGCTGTATTGAACAAACAATAAAAATAAATTAATTAAACACAGCAAGTGGGGAAAAATACATTATTCCCAAGACAACCTATGAACTACCCATCTAAGCTGAGCACGTGGTACGGTGAAGATATGTATGTGTTTTCTGATTTTAAATTATGATGTTAAACATGCAACACACATGAACTGCACAGAAGCTGGAACAATGAATTGGTAATCTGTTTAATTCGGTCAAATTTAATTTTGTTTTAAGTTTAATTTTGTTATGGCAATCTTCTGAAAATGATTTCCCCAAAGTGCCTAACAAAGATTAAGCAAAAAGAAGAGGATCATAGATGGAAATAAAAGACATTAGTGTTCCACAGTACAAAACTTCTAAATGGAGAAAAAAGCCAGGAGTGTTGAAGAGAGGAAACTAGGACTTTCAGGTTGGAAAAACCACTGGGAGGACAATAATATACAAATCTTTGGTATTGTTAGAACCTTCACCTGTGTCCAACTTTCATAAAGACAAAACCTTTGCGTTTTTTCCAGGAAAAACTGTGTCTATTTATTTGACTACTTTTCAAATAATTTAATAAATAAATATGACATAGAAAAGGTGTTAGGTGTTGGTGAGGTATGACATTAATTTTTAAATGAAGATTTATTTTCAGATTTAACTCAGTGTATGTAATTAGACCTACTTTTATTCCCTTTTATGTTCACTTGGGATACAGTATGATGAGAAAAACATTAATATGTTATTCATGTCCCATGGTAGTGTCTTTCAGGGCTACAGGATTGCCCAATGGCTGCTGTCGCATGCCTGTGGAAGTGTGCATCATTACCCAGATGCGTGGCATCTCTGGCGTGTGAATGAAGTGGGAGTAAGGTCTATAGATCCTTTGCATTTACATAGAGGTTTAATGAGTAGGGAGGATTGGGGTTTCCATGGCAACTCTTGGAATACTGTCCAGCTCAGGAAGGGAGAATCAGGTGTTTGGGCCTGGTTCTCTCTATGGAGTTTGTGAATTCTGTCACACCTGGGTTCTCCTGGAGGAATTCTTGCCTGTCAGGGCTAATTTGACTACATTGGCAAGTGAATTCAGGATAAATACATGTTTGAAAATTCACCTGTCAAAATCAAGGGCTAAAATGTAATGAATATTTCTGATAAAACAATAAACAAAGCAAATCATCCTAGAAATAAGAAAATAAATTTGAACTCATCATGTTAGGATGTCGCATCATCATTTCCTTTCTGAAAGGTCTTTTTTTCAGATGGGAAAAATAAAACTGTAAAAGCTTTTTTGTATTAATTGAATTTGTGGTATTCCTTATATTTAAAAGGTACTTTGCACTGCTCTAAGTGAAGCTTGATAAATCACTGAAATAAACAGTCAATTAGATGTGCAAAATATTGTGTTTAAGCTGCATAGCTGTAGCTTTTACTTTGTTCATCTTTGTCATCTTAGCATAATCATTTATTTATGCATGTGCCCCTGTCTTCATCTTAGGTTCTTCCCAGGTTTCTAAAATGATGTTCAGTTTTTTTCCCCTATCTATCAATCTATATGAAATGTTGTCTCTAAAAGTACTTTAGTGCATGTATGACCTGTAACGGACCAGAATTTCATCCAGACTGTGCTCAGCTGAGAGCCCCGTCCTTCATTAGATTAGGCTCTTCATAACGCAGCACTGGGTTCTGGAACAATGGAATGGAAATTGATGTATAATAAGTATTTATACTGTTTTGTTGATGATTTGGCACAATACATTAATTAAGCCATTGTTCTATTATCTATTTCTGTGTTTTGCCACATTTTGCATATGAATTGTTTTGTATTCATAGCTTTTCTGTGCCAGCATGCTTCTTTAGTAACTACACTGCTTATTAAAGCAATGTAGTTACTAAAAGTCTTTCGGTGTAAGCGCCATGATGTTCACTACTAGGGAAATTTATTATGGTACTTGTTAACCAGCTCGTCAAGCATATTTTATGGATATTTTTTATGAGATCTTAATTTGTGCTGAACATTCTTCCTTAATTATATAAAAAATGTATATATCTGTGCATAACCCTGTCATTGAAATATGAAGGAAGAGGAGTGCAAACGGTTCATCAATACCTTTTCGGAAAATATATCTATCAAAGCTTTTTAATTTCCCACAAAAGATAAGGAAAAGTTATATAAGGAAACATTATGTTTTGCTTAGGTAGGTTATTTCAGAGGACTCAATCTGTCAAGCAATACAGAACACCTGTAAAGGGCTATTGAAATTTAGATTTTTTAACAGAATCAATCCAGTCCTACTAAATGATAAATCTAGGGCAATTGATCACAATTCACATAGGACAGGTAGAAAAAGCATTTCCCATGACAACTAATTATGTGCTCCTCCTTATCTTGTCCCTTCTCCTTTTTATGAGAATGGTCATGTAGTGAGGCTACATCATTTTCCCAGTGGCGCATTAGCGAGTTCAGAGCCCGCTAAGCTGCACTTTCCGCAGGCCGCTCTTCTGCTCCCACATCCCCAAAATGATACAACAATTAACTATAAAACTATTTAATATTAGTAACTATAAAATTTTTTCTAGTTAAAGAGAGTGTGACGTTGTATCAAACCAGAGCAATCGCATCATCAGAACAACAAACTGGCAAGTTTACACTTTCTCATCAGTCATATGCAGCAAGCAGAAAGAGGGCAAGAGTGACTGCATTGAATACAAGCATCTCCCCATAGCAGAAACCTTAAAACATTACACTCTGATCCAGTGTGTGTCAACTGCATCCACAATGTGCACTCAAGGTACATTTACAATAGGTAGCATAGACTATAGAGAGAGGCAAATTCCAAAAGAAAACACAAAACAAGCTCTTAGTATTAGAATGTTTTCCTCTGTGCTTTCCTGACAGAAAACTAATTGATCAGGCTCATGAAATCCATCATAGTAGTATGCCTGTTTCCATGGGTGATACTGTCTTACTGCGAATAGTTGAATCCATGGATCGCAGTGAAACATCCGCAGACCCCACATATAGTGTGATTATTGTGACATACATGTAGTAAAATTTAATTGATAAATTACACACAGTACGACATTACTAACATTAAAAGAAGTAATAATAAAGTACAATGTACATAATTATATTGTACTGCATAGTACTGTACTCTCACAAATGAAAAGCATTCTGATGTTTTAGCCCAATTTTCAAAGGACGCTACAGCAATGAAAAAACATCATGTATCAAGGGATGAAGGAAAACAATAGAAGTTAGCTTTTTATACCCCTCAAAGGACAAAGGAACAATGAAAAAACAAAGGTTACTAGTACACTTTTTATAATGAAAAATATTGTATCATGTACCTGCACATAACCTGTAATAAGAAAAAAAAATGTTTTAAAATATAATACCGACAAATGTCTATTGTGGGTACTCAACCATTTCAGAATTTTTTGGACCACAGTAATCCACAGGTAACTGAAATCGCAGATATGCGGACTTCGCATATGCATACCATGAATAAACACTACGGTATAAAAAGAGCACCAAAAAGAGATACCATTAAGAATCAGTCTCTCCATTTTCTTTTAGCCTATCACCAACTCGCAAACAAATAAATGACCCATAAAGGATCACTTTAAAATCATAATAATAATAATAATAATAATAATAATAATAATAATAATAAACTAGATGGCCAATAGGGGCCCCCCTTGATCACTCTGGGCCCTTAGGCTGCAGCCTAGGCAAGCCTGTCCATTAGTCTGCCCCTGCATTTGCTTAATGTCAATTCTAGATGCATCAGAAACATCATTTAAATTTTTTTTTTACCATTCTCCCAGGATTTTTATGAGTTAATAATAAACTTTGGCGCTTATCACAGCTGCTGCCATGCAATGTAGCATGATTAAAGTTATATAATTTGGAGAAACTTCAGGACCTCTTTATCGCTTTACTGCGAACACTGAAGAATTTCCTGAAGACAAGTACATGGCAATCTACTCATATCTGATTAGAACGCAGACATCTGCATCAGGGAGGGACCAAGCAAGCCCCACATTGGCAGGCGTCAGCCTGTGGTCACGCACATGGATCATCTTCATATTGTTTCAGTAAAAAGGGAAAGACTAGCCAGTTGGTCTGTGGGGGGTGTTTTAAGATTTAAACTTGGACTGGCTGACAAAGCCATTAAATATATTTATTAATAAAATGAAAATTCATAAGATTAATTAGATATGCTATGGTAAATTAAGAAAGACTGCCAAAACAAAATAAAAGAGATTTACATGAATATGTATAATGATTTTATCAAGATTTCTGCACCATCGTCTAACAAATCTATAAATAAATATGAAATAACCCTCAGAACAGGTCATTGAACAGATGAGTTAAAGCTAGATTGTTTGACTTTTGGCTACAGCTCATGATCTAATTAAAAAATCAATACATTAACAAACAAACAAACAAATAAATAATAAAAAAACAAAACTGATAACATTGATTGACACCGATTCTTTATCACATGGACAGAGAAGTCATATGAGTCCTAGCCCTGTTTCTATCATTATGTATCTTGCATTCTAATTGCAGGTAATTGCTTCCTCACAGGAAATACCCGGGCCTTTGGCCCTGTCACTTCCTGTCAAGCAGGGTTACAGAACAGAGTAAACCTGTTAGATGTCATTATACTGTACAAGCTGTAACATGTTGGTTCACTGATGCCCCAAAGAGAAACCTTCCCAGTGTGTTACAGAAGCATAGTGTGAGCAAACTTAAATTTACCAGTGACCACACTGTTGTCACTGTCCTCAAGTAAAAAAATAAAAGACTACTGCTAACAGACATCTCCACTGGGATGAGTCTTACCAGGAAGTCAATTCAAAGGTGAGAAAAAGATGGCACAGAATATAGATAAAAAAGGGTTTTGTGGTCTCTTTCTGCCATGACATATAAAAATGCACTAATATGAATGAAGCCGATAAGAAATTAAAAATCCTTGTCATATTTCTCCTTGATGTGATTGGAAGAGCGCTGGAGCTTTCACAGCTTCAGCTGGGTTATAAGTAAGAGCAACTCCTGCATTAAATACAGACCTAATTACAACAAAGTGGGACAGTATATAGGGCATCAAAAAAACAGTCAGGGAGGACAGGCACAGAGGGGCTGAGGGATGGGGGAAGATGCATCTCCCCCCAACACTGGCGTAAACACTGCAAACACTCAGAAGTGCTGAGGGAATCCTATTCTTTTATGTCAGCTGTTTGTCTCACAGGCCACAGACAAACCTTGGGGAAATTCAAGCGAGGTTCACCATAAAGTAGCTGGCCTTCATCTAATGGCTATATGTACCCCAGTGGCACAGTACCGTGAACCTCCATGAAGGAAGAGGCCTCGTGCTCAAAGGAAGCGCCATCCTCTGTAATCATGTGCATGCCATTTACTAAACATTATTATTGTGAAGTGCCACTGCAGCAAGTTTAAAATTTCATGAAATTGTTTTCTTTGGGTATTTAGAATAAAATGGGAAATGGTTGCAATAGCTGAGGTATCTGAAACAAAAACGGACTTTTCAACTGCAATCAAGGCTACATTTTTATATTACAATTTCTGACCAGAAGTCAAATTGCATTTCATTGATATCTAACGAGGGCCTTTTCTTGTTAAGTCAGCGGGCTTCTTGCTAAGGCAGATGAACTGAAGCACTGCTCTTCAGCTTTAGGTGAGGTCTTGGTGCAGTTCGCTACCCAGTGACCCCAGAATTTTTCATTTGTGTGGTCAGTGCTAAAGAAAGCAATTATTGTGCTGTCTGGTGCTGTGTGTGACACTATGGAGCTATATGTCATAAAGAATAAGAATGGACCGTACATTAAGGGCTACTAAAATAAAACTAGTGCACTTGATTTAAAGTGTTTGCAATTTAACATTGTGATGTCATCCCATTGAGGCCACAGGGATGTTACATAGTGAATAGGATCTGTTTTATCGTGAAATATGAAATTGATTTTTATTTGTCCAGTAGAAGGCTGTCAAAATACCATTTAAGACACACATGAAAAGTTGTCCCAGTTAGACTTTTTATTCACTTCTTCTTCAACCCCCCCCCTTTCTCAAAGCATATTTCCTTGGAAAAAGTGGCAGGAGGAAGCCAATTAATCACAACGCCGTCCCCGATGTTTTCACCTTCATTCGTCTTTAGCTCCTCTGCGAGCCGTAAGTAGGTCAGCAGCGGCGGCAGCATGACTAACTTTGGCGCTGTACCCTTGGAGTGCGCTTTGCGTGGGCGCTGGGCCCCTGGTAGCAGGGCCACAAGGCTATTATTGGAAGAGCGGGTGGAATCGGGTACAGTCGTCACACTAAGCGAATTGCAGGACACCCCCCCCTCCCACTGCAGGGAAAGTGGGTTAGGAACAAGGTACGTTCTGCCTTACATCCGGCTTTTATAAAACTGGTGCTTTCTGGGTTAAGTGAGGGGGACCTTAAGGGAGCTGAAAGCACGTCCCTCGGCATACCCCAAGAATCCCTTTAAACATGGAGAAGGCATTGCCTCATGACTTCAACATACTGACGCAAAGCCCTGGCTGGGTCTGTCGACACCATCAACAGCTATATCAGCACCACCCACAAAACATCAAACCACTTACACTCATCAAGAAACACACGGAGCAGACAGTGTCGTGTCGTCTGGAAGTAGTCAGAGGAGGCTCGTTAATACAGACAAGAACATTAATTAATAAACAGCCGTACAGCATGTGAGTGCTGAACATGGGACTGAAGATAGATCTGCCTGCTTTAAAATAGCTGATCTCCCATGAATCCCTGCACAGGAAGATGAGATCTCTCACAGAAAAACTACAATGGTGGTGAATCGCTGTTTGTTTGGGTTATTTAGACAAACAAAATAGCTTAAGTTGTTCTTTCTGGTCTCTAGAGGAAGCTCAAAATGACACGTGTGAACTTTACCTGAGAGGAATAAATTATGTTGAACTTTATTCAGTGCAAAACTGCCACAAAGAGCTGAGAACTAACCCAAAAACAGGCTAACAGGGTGACTGACAGCACTATCATCTTTTTCTCTCCTTTCATTCATTGTATCACATAAATCATGTTGTAAGCTTGTTAATGACTTGCCTCTCTTCAGATGCTCTGTATTGAAAAAGGACAAGCATCTATTACTCGCTACTGTTTTTCATTGGCATTATCTGTCATGGCCTGACATATTCACCTCTTTGTCTCCATTTCATCTATCATGACAATTCCTGCATTGCAAGCAGTGCTCTTAAGAAGACTGAATGGCGCAGGATGAAGAATTAAAAATGCCTATTGTTGCCTTTCTAAATGTCATTCTGAAATGCAGTAACAATAATGAAACTTTATGTTACACTACACAACAAAAGACATTTTAATTTGTGTGGAGGAAATAACAAAATTAAATTGGACAACAACCTATTGTTCACCTCACAGTGGTTTTCTCCTTGATCATTAAGGCCAATTCATACTTCATTTTTCTTTGTGCGCTTTTGGTCCACACATGGGGTGAGTGACGTAAACTTTGTTATCGGGGGAATGTGCTGGACTATGGGCATGTAGCCCAAATTTTTATGTCTGGCAGAGATCATGCACATTGGTGTGCGCACATGTAAGGAAACTGACAAGGTGGTTCCAGTAGGTGGCAGCACTGATTTTCACAGTGCAGAGGTCAACCAAGAAACAGAAGAAGAAAAGATAGAAGAAGAAGGAAGAAAAGCTGTTGATGTAGTAGTAGTTATGGTGAGCAGCTTCATGAGAAGGTGTGAAGGTAGCCGCATATCTAATTCTTCATACTTATCAAGACGTAATACCACAGTATGCGATATTTTCAAAGGCAACACACTAATCCTGCATTTTGAAAACTTTCCATTAAAATGCACCCTGAGGGGGAGGTTATGCTTATTCTGCTCTCATCAGTGCAGAAGTTGCGGCCATGCAAGACGTTTTGAGGCTGCTTTATAATACAGGGTGGAACAGCTGAACTTAAGCCTTTAGGTTCCTTTGTTTATTGATTCTATTTCCCATAAAACAATTCAATGATTTACAGCAGTATTTCATCGAAATTAGAACTTGTGTGCTGTTTGCTGAAGAGTGTGAGCAAACATACAATTATAATGATCTTGAGCACAGCCATAGTTTCTTGCAGCAACACACTGAAATGTCATCAAAATGGTTGACCACCTGCTGCAGAATAGATTGAAGATTTGTGAAAGCCTTGCAAATACCAACAACAGCACAATCGGGTCTGATAAAAGTTTATTAGCATAAGAACTGGTGTCTTAGTTGGCGATGTCTGCCATGAAATCTTTTCTTGGACCACAGAACTACATGGTACATAGCCTGGGCACAGGTGGCTAAAGGGATCTAAAGTGGTGATACTTAAGGTGATACTTAAAAGTAGTTGCTTATAAAAACATAACTCAAAAGTGGGAAATTGTTGCTTACTGTTCAATTAACATTCTTAAGTGACCACCTTTCCCAAAGTGACATTCAGTGATTATTAGTACAAACAAATTCTCTTGTTTCTATAGGCTACAAAGGACAAGCCTCTTCAGAAATGTGGTAGGCATGTGTTTTGTTTATTTCTGATGAAGCAGAAACAGATAAAGTGTATATACCAGGGGGCTATTCCAAAAAGCAGGGTTTGTTCATTGGCCAGATAACCTAAGCCAAATGGAAGGATATTCCAATAGGAATGTCACTTACCTCTCTTCCTGTTGGCCAGTCTTTTCACATTTGGCTTAAGTTATTCAACTAACTGGGAAATCCTGCTTTGAGGAATAGCCCTCAGAGGGCAATTCAAATCGTGGTCCTCAAGGACCCAGCAATGCTGATTTTTCAGTCTTCCTTTATCTGTGAGCCAGGTGTGAAGCCTCTTTGGACAGTCAGAATCAGTTTTATTGTGTTTACCCTTTTTAAAGTAAACATCACTCACCCATTAAACGGTCTCTCTCATCTGTGCATACCCATTTCTTCTCACAATTTTCACTCAGCTTTTGTCTGGTGTGGTGCCGCATATGGGTGCACATAGCTGTGGATGCGGTTAAGGACAGCAGGCGTGCACCAGTTCTGTTTAAAATCAGAGGTGAGCGAACGCGTACACATCCCTCGCATGTGCAGTAGTACCAGTTCCGTAAATACATTTACATTTTACTCATTTGCCTTACAATTTTATCCAAAGCATTTATGTGTGCTCCCTAGGATATCCACATCTATTTGCAGAAGGTTTCTTCTTTTCCAAATTTTTTTTTTATCAATTTCACGTCCTTCTTGTCTTTCAAGGGTGGATTGTATAAATGCAAGTAGTGGTGGATCTCTTTACATAATCCTATATAAATCAATGTCTTTTCAACAATACAACATCGTATAAGCTGTAATCACTGTGGTGATCACCGTTTAGGCATACCGCCTACGTAGGGCCCGGAGGCAAACTTTTTCATTTGTTTTGATCACACTCACTGTCCACAATTGCCTGACATAATTGATTTCGATTTGCTGATTTGATTTGCTGACCAACTGGTCTTCACTTTGCTGATTAATACTGTAACAGTAATTGGGAGCTAATTACGTAGTCAAAGCACCTCATGTAACTTTAAGTAGTGTAAGTTAATATGCGTATTTGTGAATTTATGTAAATCGTGAATGTTGTAAGTGTATAATGTTTGCCAAGGAATGGTTAATTAGTGCGTGACCGTAAGCGTGACTTTCCTGTCTGTGCTGCTGCTTGTATTAAACCAATACTCGCTATTAAAAAGAGTAACTTTCATTTTTAAAGAGCTCTCATCAATTTTATTAAAATGACTCACATACTCCCCAAAATACATCTTTTATGTTCTGTATGTGGGTCTGCTGCATTGAAATCATTTTGTGCCCTCAAGGGCTTTGGAATTTGTAATATCGACTATTTAACCTTTCCCTCCTAAAAATACATTTGCCAAAACATGTAATGGTGAGATTAAATTATTCCAATTTTTTTTTTCAAAAATAGTTGCTCAAAAACTGGAGGGTCATCTGATAATCAGGGTTGTCTAATTTTTGGGTGAAAATGGTTTTTTTGCTGAATTTTTTTTGTTCGTTTTGGCAATTTTTCTCTGCAGCGCTTTACCTGGAATTGATTAAATCCACTCATCGGGTGTGTGGCTTAAAATAGCCACCCAGACCACACAGAATGCACATGAGCGTCATACACATATGACATGCCCATATTTTTGTGTTTCTCTGAACAAGGTGCGTATATGGTCTCTTAACACCAGCTCCATAACCAGGAAAGCGCAGCAGCATCTCTACTTTCTGCGAAAGCTGAGGAAAGCCCATCTCCCACCACCTATTCTCACCACCTTCTACAGTGGGACTATCGAGAGCATCCTGAACAGCTGCATCACTGTCTGGAATGGAAACTGCTCCGTATCGGATCCCAAGACTCTACAGCGGACAGTGAGAACAGCTGAGAAGATCATTGGGGCCTCTCTTCCCTCTATCATAGACACCTATCTCACCCACTGCATCCACAAAACTACCAGCATTGCGGAGCACCCCACACACCCCTCACACACACTCTTCAGCATTGTGGAGGACCCCACGCACCCCTCACACATGGTACAGAGGTACCGGAGCATTCGGATCCTCACTGCCAGTCTGTGTAACAGCTTCTTCCCCCAAGCCGTCAGACTTCTGAACAATCAGAGATCAGACTGATACACACACACACCTTTACACAGTCCACTAACTCAATAACGTTTTGCACAACCTATTGCACTGCTGCACTTTACACTTAGCCTGTCTTACTCTTAAGACACGTCTTACTGTCAGCTCTTCTATTTCTTGTATTGCACTGTCTTGTGTCACACTGTTTTTTCAATGTCTACACTTTTTGCACACTTGCACTTCATATAGTCCTGTATCCATGTAGTGTTATACAGTATGTACTGTAGCACTATGGTCCTGGAGGAACAACTTCATTTCACTATGTACTGTATTATTGTAAATGGTTGACATGACAATAAAAGCCACTTGACTTGACTTGATATGGCCTAAGTGCATCAATATGTCAGATTGTGCTGCACAAAAGTTTAACAAATTCGACTTTTGGGCACAGGTCCATTGAGCCATGCGCAGTGAAACACTTGTGCTTCACTTGGCACAGCAGAAAACTACTGCACGCAAGCCATAGAAAGCAATGGGTTTGCAGCATTCAGTGATTAAGGCCCTTTATGCACATGGGAGAATTGACTCTCTGTGGATGCAGAAAGCCTGACATTCCATCATCCAGCTGTAGACAAATAAAATGGTTGATAAAGACTTTCAACCAAAGCCTCATCCAAGTCTCCCGAGAGTCTTCACTTTGCTGATTAATTACAGAACCTGTGGGAGCGTGCAAGATGACTATATAAACCTTTGTGATACATATTTCCACCCAAGGGAAAAGTGTAAGGGTCATAAACCAAAAGTTAAATACATTTCATGCATGAGGTTTCACAAGGTTAACAGGATACCTGACAGGAAACAGTAGTGCTTTAAAAGGAAAGGTAAGCGTAACCTCCTGAGACCCCACCCATTCATTTATGTCCATTGTAATGGACATTTTGTTTTTGCATCTATCTTTTCACTGATGTAAGGAAACGTATTTATTCCTGT
>JAODJW010000086.1:154813-174293 GCA_026777045.1 Hyperopisus bebe
GGGGGGGGGGCGCATATATATGTATATATTACATCTGGTACACACAATGTGATAAAAACCTGTTATTTTGACCCTGTGGGTTCATTTTTCAGTCCCCACAATTTTATACAAATCTGTGAATGCAATCAAAAAAACTACAATGTCAGAAGTCTTGTTTTGTTTGGTTACTTTTGGTTACGTTTAGGGCTGTGTTGGCATAATTGGCAATAGGGTTATGTCCATAGAAATTAATGGAGAGTGCCCATAATTATATGAATACAAATGTGTGTGTTTGTGTGCGTCTGTGTGCGTGTGCCCATCCAGGATGTACCCTGTTAAGTGGGGTAGTCTCTATCCCACCCTGCCCTGAAGATTTACTCAATAAGTGCTTACAGTATAAGATGGATTTACAATGACTAACAAAAAGATTAGGTTTTTTCACAAGGAACTAGAAAGGAACCTTCACTGGTAATCCTTCCTTTTGCATGTAAATAATGTTAATCTAATTACTAAATAAATAACTGTTATTTGATGGCGATAAATGAAAAGAGTGATATAATAACAGAAAAAACGCCCCATGATTTCAAATGTTCTTCCAGGAAGGTTTCTTAGACTAATGTTGCAGAGAAAATCACAAAGCATGCTTTTTCATTACGAGAATCACTACAGAATCTTAATGTCATCAAAAACGTGCTTTCTATTGAGGCAACACTAAAAATAGCATCTAATTCTAATCGAAAAATCTAATTCTAAAAATAGCATGTTGTTATTATTCAAGGTTTTTGTTCATGTTTCTTAATCTCTAACCCGTTGTACTGAAAATTTATTAGTGCAGTGCTCCGGTTAATTTGAGAACTCTGCAGAAATGCATAACTCTTTTGGTCAGCCTTACTCCCCACTTCACTGGAGCTGTATTGCAAAAGGTTGAGCATGCAGCTGATGAGTGTATTAACGTGCAATATACTGCTTTCTGCAGCTGAACTTCCACTTATAGCACCAATTCATACACAGAGGAATTAGCTTGCCACTGTGTTCTTACCAATTCATCAGGGTGTCAGTTAAAAATAAAATTTAAAAAAAACTGGGCACAGTGGGAACATAGTCTTTTTTTTTCCTTGGAATGGCACTGTAGCCAGGAGCCATATAGCGAAGTCCAGGGGAGGCGCATATAATGAGGTATAGGGGAGAGGCTAATAACAAGATAAGGGGGATGGGCATGTTTTCTTCACCAATGAGTACAGAGACTGGTGTCATGAGGTCAGTAATTGTAAAGCAGACCTGAAACCGTGTCTACCCCATCCTCATCCTCATGTGCCCGCAGTAGAAAGGTGGGAGACAACAAGCACAGAGGCCTGAAACAGGCACTTTTCCTGGCTTGATGAAGCATACGTGGGGAAAAGCCTGGAGGACACACATTAGTGAGAAGAGTGGATAAAAGAGGACTCATGTTCTTAGATAAACTCTGAGAGCTTAAAGCATGAGAGTGAGAAACAGGAACTCTGCTGGATGTACCTCACACATCAAAAATTATTTCCAAATGCTGCAAAATCCTTGTCAGTTGGGAACCTTGAGGAACAAAACAAAACAAGTATTAACTGCATTAATTATTTTTTTGCACCGCAACACCGGCCGCCGGTTGCCCTGATCCATAGCCACACATTTTCAGGAGCCTGAGTTTGCACCATCTGTTCTGCTGCTATTTTCACACCTCCTGTTTCTCACACTCCTCTTCACACTCAGGCAGGTCCCTCTTACCAAGACAAAGCCGTGCATCCGTGACTCTAGTGCGGGAATTTCACTTCATTGCATGGTGCCAGCATCAGCCTTAATAAATGAGTTATCACACCACAAGTAACTTTTAAAATCCATCGATCAATATTTCATAACTGTTTATCCAACAAGGGATTGCAGTGAGCAGAGAAGCTACACTAGGAAGCAAAGGGCATCAAACATAAAGTGCACATCCAAGATGGGAAGCGACTATACACATTTTTCCTTTAATTTCCACGTAATTAAAAATTACAAGGGCAGAATATCAGAATTAATTCCTGCACCCCAGACCCTCAGCATAAATTGTCCTTTATTATTATTGTTCTACATCTCCTCGGCAACCTGGCTGATTAGCTGAAGAGACAATCTGCCATGAATGCTGCACACAGTAGTGGTAAATATACAGATCCGTGTGCATTGCAATTTGTCGTATTTCACAGCATTTAGGTCATTATGTAAATCTGTATGGGGCCCATAAACTACATTTCCAAGCTAAGCAGATTAAGACTTGTTACCGTTTATCCCCAGCATGACACTAAACCTAATTGATGTTATACAACGTAGACTATATCGTAATATATAAAGGTATAATCAAATGATTTGTGCATCATGCACATTGCCATCTACCAAGTAGAGAAGCTTGAGGTGACCAGAGTCTTCCACAGGTTCATCTTTAACTAAAGAACCTTTACAAGGAGGAATTTTATATGCTGATATTTTTTTTCTTTGCTATGTGAACAAGGACAAAAATTCATTTTTTTGACAACAAATTTTATTCATTTTTAAATTACACAAGAGGTAGGCAACATACAGAAAAGACTGTCCCAAAGCCACACAACATTTATCCGTTGAGAGCTCCATTGATATTATGTCTGGGAGTGTGAGGGCCCATATACATCTGCACTTTGTGTGTGGAGGATTCCAGTGGTTTGCCAGTAGTGTAGTTTTTTTGGCAGCTGTGGGACCAGACAACAGCAGAATCCATTGCTGAGATGGCAGAAAGAGTGCAGAGAAGTTTTTCAGAAAGAAAATGTCTGGTGAGTTCTCTTTCAACTAATGAAGAGGCATTGATTATCAGCTGTCTCCAAAAGGTATAAAGGGATGGACATTCCTAAAAGAAATACATAAAAGTCTCTACCACCTCAGGAGTGCACAGAGTGCAGATCGGAGAGGGAGTCAGTCTCACATGGAAATGTTTCAGTGGTGTCAAGTATGCCCTATGCACCAGCTTCTAATGAATCATCTGATGCTTGGTGTTTCTTGAAGACATTACGATCTCATTCCAAGTTGTGTGGGACAGCAAGTTACACGTCTAGACCTTTGCCCAAATTGTAGCGATAGCAAGCGGAACATAAGAAGACTAAAGAGGAAAAGAGTAAATGGTGGAGACAGAGCTGGGGTTCTGGCCATTTGGATGAATTAATATACGCAGAAGGAGAAAAATTCTTATGGACATCCACCCACAAACATGCATACTGACTTCATTATTTAAGAAAACATCAAGCAACTAGCATGTAGCAGATAAAAAATAGCAGGTAAATAATAGTCTTCAGAATCAAGCATAGCTCAACTGAAATATTTTGTTATGTGATAAATCTGAGCCTAAGTGACCTGATCAATTTTGATGAAATATACAGTTACAGTGTTTTGCCTTTATACAGCAGATATGGTCTCCCGCTTCTATCAGCCATAGTTATGGAGCATACTGAGCAGCACTTCTCTTTGGGGGTATTTTAAAATGTATTAAGAATTTTAGGACTTATTTTTTCAGGGATCATAAATATATGTTGCTTTTCTAGGTCATTAGGTTCTATTCTTGGTAAAATTGAATAGAAACTAGAGTCTTAAAACCCAAAATTCATTTGGGTCTTGGTTGGGGATTGTAAGTAATTTTGTTTTCATGGATTATTCTTAATATTAACAAGGTGCACTACAGTTTGGAACAACTAAATTTGTGCCTTGAATGACCTAAGGTAAAATTTACAGGAAGCATCACTAGCAGATCTTCTCTGCACCCAACAAGGAAAGGCTGTCTCTTGGTCAATAAGTGGGAGATTAACTGCCTGGTTTGACACAAACCCGGGGCACATGGGAAACACTGTGCCTCGTCACTGATGGACAGTCAGCCATGAAGGGCAGCCCAATAAATCACCAATGTGCTCACCTTCTGAGATGTTTTACCCAGGCTAGCAATGAATTAAAGCTAAAACAGTGTGGGATGCCAGCACCTGTTCTTCAGCAGTAAGATGCTGGGTCAGAATGAAGTTGGAGAGCATTTTCAACTTTCAGGTCAGTATTTCAAGGTTGCCGATTTAGCTAAAAATAAAATTGGATGTTCTTCCGTTCTTCAGGAAACGGCGAAGAGAATTAGTCACTAACAATGATCCCAGGTCTAATTAAGGAAAAAAAAAAACCTAAATCTTACTAATGAAACCTAATCGCAGTGAGCATCATGGTATAACTAATCCCAGCTTTCAAACATCGAACAATACACATCGTAGTTAGGTGCCTAAACGTGAAAATACAAAACAAAATGCTGCCAAGTCTAAGGTTGTTTGACATGTGAATATGCTGAAAGAACAAGAAAATGATTTCAAGGATAGGTCTTATGACCAGAGGGTGCGTCTCATGAGGAAGCACCTTCTGACACTTAGCAGTGTAATGTTATTCCAGATGTGGCTGATAATATTGATGAAGGAGACGTTGTGCATGTGCAATTCCATGGGGAAAAGACCCAGTATTACCGCACTTGCAAAATTATTAAAATAAGTTGAAACCAAGTTTTCAATCCAGAGTAATAACATTTGTACTCAAGAGAGTGGTGCCATGATTACATGAAAAATGCACTTATAAAAGGTTTTCAATACTTCCTTTAGCCATGGCCTGAATTATAACAGCCAACTTACTCCATACCATGTTTAAACTAACCTCAATGGTGAGTTTATATGGAACACCTAAGATAATCTTGTTCGAAATGGATCATTTAGAGTATAATCAAAGAGTCCAGGAACATTATATGCAACATTTGTAGCTTAGATATGTATGATAGACAATTTTCCAAATGTAAATCATGTCCATGTAATATGGAGGTATTGATTCCAACTAACCCCACTCTTCCCTACACACAAAATCCATGATTTGTGTCAGCAACCATAGACATGTAGCAGAGGGACGCTTTTATGTAGCTTAGCAGGGCAATATTGCAGTGATATCCAAACAGAGCCTTTACAGTAACTGCACACAACATAACTGCCCATGTGGAGCTCATGGTGTAATCTTCCAGATCAAGAGTGCAAGGAGCACAGAGACTGGTGATATCACTGACATCAGTAGTCCCGGGCTCACAATTCTGTATCACTCATCACCAAATTGATCTATATTCTGGGCCAGAAATTTCTGGGAGAAAGGGTGAGGGGCCCATGACAGGAACAATGGGATTATTGATTGTGATAACTATTCTCAAATAATCTACATGTGATGGATGGGAGATCAAAAATGTAGCTGAAATGCTCTGAAAGTGAATCAGATACTATTCATTGTCAGGTACTTTTGTAAAACTGCAATATTGCTGCAGCAATCAGATTATTTTTGTCAGCCTAAGTAACAATATTGCAGTGCTGGGTGGACCGAGGCATTGCAAGCACAGAGGAGGATGAGGAGATTTGCTTGCTGCGATAGAACACGCTCTTTATTCTAGTCCTGAACAGGACCGTAACAGGCACCCACGAGCACCGAACCCTCCTCCACACTAGCAAAAACACAAGGTGGTCAGACTCTGGACCACCAGGTAAACACATGGTGGGTATCTTACACAGCACTAGAGACACGCGAGGATCGTACAAGGTGCAAATAAGACATGGGCAAACATCCGCGTGAAAATAGGGAAATACAATATAACCATAAGCAGAACATCAGGGCGTATATGGGGCTATTTACAGTTACGCGAGGGGCATGCTGGGACATGAAAACCCTGCTGACGCTACACTATTATAATGAGTGTGTGGTTCATTTTAATAATGAAGACAACAGATCTTTTAAAATGGAATGAAAATGAAAGTCGACGATTCACCCAACAGTCTCAATCACTTTTACTCAATAAAAGCATACACATTCCACGGTAAACATTAAAACGCACAAATACACATATCAATTTATACTATCTACACTTACCCAAAGTACAAACCATGCCAGTAACTGGCTAATTAGTTGTGCTGATTGGTCCCATGGCATCATATTGCCCCCACCTGAGGGGTCAGCCATCCACGGTGACTCCCAAGTCTTTCACTGCAGCAATCTTCCATGGCTCTGCCTGCATGCCCTCACTGCTCACAACATGGCTCAACAGCTCCATCTTCTGCAACAGGTGGGTTGAGGTGCTGGCCAGTGTTACGGATGGCAGTGAAGATGGTGTGCAGGTTGCTCAGAGTTACATTGTAATTGGCAGTGTAGGCAGGCAGATCATCCAGATGGATGACACACTGGTTCCAGGGCACATCAGTCCAGACTAGTGCTGGACAGAATACCAGTTAACCCCATCCTGGGTTGTTCCCTATCTTGCACCTGTAGCCTCCAGGAAAGGCTCTGGACCCCCATGACCCTGAATAGGATAAGCAATTACAGAAGATGGATAGATAATTAGGACTGCAAATAAATGAAGTTTGCTAAAGCAAACTCCCTAATATTATCAATTTATCATTATAATTATTAAAATCATGACAAACATATTGTTACCAAGCTAAATACACAGTATTAATCAAAACATTTCACTATTTAGGTAAATATTATCTAATAAAAATGCTAGTAATACTATTAAGATTATTGTAATCTAAATGTTTTTATAGGCCTAATAATAAATTAAACAAACCTTTTCAAAAATGTGATTTTTTTTTTTACTGATGTGAACACTTGCTGTCGGCAAGTGACAGACGGCAGGAAACAGGGGCCACACAGACCAGCTAACAACACATGATACAAATTTTTGGTGATACCTCTCAGCACTAGCTAAGACTCCCTCCATTAACCTCTCTAAGGCGGTGGGGGAGTTACAGTGTGTAGGCTAGCATCTTAAAGCTGCAGGACCTGCTCCTGGATGCCCTTCAGTGTCATGTGGCATGTTGACACCGAGCAGGGAGCAGGAGAGAACTAAGGTGCCGATCCACTGCTGGCTCCACAACAAAACAAACAATGGTTCATTTTAACTACAACCCTGAGAATGATACAAAATAAAAGACCACGAGGGGTCAGGAAAACAAGCTACAAAAACACATCAAGAGAACACTATCAGGGACCAGGACCAATAAAGCAACAGCAACAGCAACAGCAACAACAACATCATCATCATCATCATCATCATCATCATCATCATCATAATAATAATAATAACAACAGCAACAACTGACTGACAAACTGAATGAGAGCAGGCAGTTAAATATACACAAGGCAGCAGGGCAAACAAAGGACAGGAGTGACTTGCAATCAACTCAATCAATCAAAGTGAACATAGATTAATTAGAAACAGAGTGGATTACAATTAACTAATCACTGGAACAAGGGAACTCCAACAAACACCGAGCACTATAAAACACTAAAAGCTAACAACACTGGGAATAACTAAGAACCAAGCAACACGCAAACATAATAAAACAAGACACAGGCAGGATAAATCATAAGACACAAGGAAAAACCAAAAGCTAAGGATAAAATAAAACCCAAAAATAAACAAACGGTGAGGCAGGCCAACGGCCAGCATCAAACCTACAACTAGAGGAGTGTCAGCTTCTAAGCCGCTCGCTCAATCCATGAGCTATGCTGCAGTCTGGGGGAGCAAGGGTGAAACGCACAGGAGCTAAAGGGCTAAGAGACAGAGAGCGGAAAGGCAGGATGACCAGCAATACCTGCAGGCCAACAGGGGAAGACACACAAACAGCAGGGTCAGACATCAACCCTGATACTCAGATGCTCCTGGGGACACCACAGCTACTTCATACCTGACTTCTGTGGTACCTCTGGCTCCAGGGGTAGCCTGAACACCAAGTCCACTGGCACGCGCTGCTTCCTCCCAAACATCAGCGCGGCTGGCACGCGCCGAGTGCTCTCCTGCACTGCCACTCAGTATATCCACAGGACCAGAGACAGGTGGCAGGTCATGCACACGGCTGGTGGAGGAACTGGATGGCAATCTGCATGGCAAGAGTGTGATTAAACTGCTCCACCAGCCCATCACTTTAAGAATGAAGGGGGTGGTGCGGGTCTTCACAATACCCAGCTGCTTGCAGACCTCAGCAAAACATCTGATCAAAGTTCCGCCCTTGGTCACATTGCAGTTCCTCCACTACCCCGAGGTGGCAGAAAAACTCACCGATGAGCTTCCCAGCTGTGGTCACTGCTGTCTGGTTGGGAACAGTATACAATCAGTGTTGCTACAATATGACTAATGCATTAATTAATATGCATACTACAGGGGTGGTCAATTTTATCCGCAAAGGGCCGGCGTGTATGCAGGTTTTTGGAATAACCTTTAGGTCAGCTGTTCAAGCCCAGGTGTCAGGACTTTTTCCTCTTGGATATGTGTATTATACCCTGACCACTCACAACTAGGCTCAGGAACTCTGTCTTTTTGGATGAAACACTTCTGTGGGTTGAGGAGCAGTGTTGTAGATGGCAGCGAAGATAGAGTGTGCAAGTTGTTCAGCAACCCATTATTATTGATGATGTAGGTAGGCAAATTGTCCAGATAGACGGTACACTGGGTCCAGGGCATGTGGGCCAAGGCTTTCTCTATTAAGGCAGCAGGGGCTTTACACACCCCGAAAACTGTTGGTGACCCTGACCAACAGTTAATGCAGTCTTGAGTTAGGCATCCAGAGCCAGTCTGACCTGCTAATAACTACTTTAGAGGTCTAAGGAGCTGAACCACATTAATCCACTCCTTGTCCCAGGCCGTGAAGATATCCATGCGTCCATCTAGCAATGTCCTTAACCAGTGCCGCTGCTCTGACCTCAGACCCATGCTGATCCACTGCGACATTTCGCTAACTGCTTGCACCATCTCCCATGAGGGCTGAGCCACCTTGTCATTGCTCTTGTGCTACACTGGGAGGGTTGATTGCATGTTGGGAAATCCTAAAGCAGTCGGGGTCAAGATAGTCCCTGTTGTCATGTCATGGGTCTGCACCAAGGTAGAGTGTGGTTCTAGACACTTCTGTGTGAGCACCAAGGTGGCATCAACTCCAGCCAGATGATACAAGGGTTACAGATGCCAACCAGTCTCACTTCCTACTCCATGGTCCATCCCACTAGCATGATGCTGAGCCGTCGCATTCCTTTCATTGCCGCACATATGCCGGTGATGAAATGAACTGAATGTCCATCACTTTCCACCCCACTGGGTCTGGCTGATCGGTGTGTGGGACACCTGGGCATGTGAGTGTGATGGTGGATCATATATCCACCAGGGATCAGCATTGGATGCCCTCCACAGCACAGTACTATGCATGTAGAGGCCCCACTTCTGACCCAGCCAGTTCACTTGATGAACTGAGGCCATGAACTTGTTAGTGGGTAAGGGTTCCAGCACAACATCACTTGCCTTGATTTTTTTGTTGGGGCCCCTGGAGTTGCAGCCACAGCTTTGCAGCAGTATGGCATGGGTAGCAATCAGCATGTGGTTGGTGGCAGGGACTACATCGCTTCAGCCTTCTCTGCCTCTGCCAACGAGTCTGGCAACATAAATGCAGCTACTACAGTATATGCAGCACAAAAATCTGTGTGCCAGGAGTTTCATGGAATGGGCTTCCATGGATAAGCAGCCGCTTGCAAGCCTTACATTATCAGTATGCTGCAATGCAAGATATCGGATGGAGTGGTGTGAAGCACGTCACTACTGGGCTTTGGAACAGTGGAAACTTCTATGGAGTAATGAATCATGTATCATTATCCGGCAGTCTAATGGACAAGTCTGGGTTTAGCAGATGCCAGGAGAAAACTGTACCAGTACTTTTATCCGTATACACTCTTCACTTAAGAACCAAGTTTCATTCCTACGACTAGGTCGTTAAGTGAATTTCACCATTGCACCATTTATAACATGTTCAGTATATTTATAAATGTGTATGCAGTAGTGTATTGTATATTGTAATAAACAGAACAGAGGAAATCATCTGTAATATACATTCCTAAGGTTTGCATCCTGTAAATACAGGTAATCATTTTATTTATTCTGAATAAAAAAAAGATTTAAAAGAAACTTTTTCCACTGGACTTAACATTCTGGAAAAGAAGGTACACTGGTGGATCTTGTCATCTGTCTTCTAGCATTGAGACAGAATGGCTCCCACCTCCATCCTAGAGGCATCAAGTTTGTCGAGGAACTGTCTCAAGAGGTTAGGGAGTTGTGAAATGGGTGCAAAAGTGAAGTGCTTCCATAGCTCCAAAAATGCATCTTCAGGATTCCATTGAAAGGCAACCTCAGAAGAGGTGAGAGGAGTTAATGGGGCAGTGACCATGCTGTACCCCTGTATAAAACGCCGGAATAGAAGTTTGCAAGGCCTAAGAAGCATTGCAGGTCCTTCTGTGACCTCAGTACCAGCCAATCAGTGACAGGCCTTACCTTGGCAGAATCCGTTTGAACTGATCTCTCAGAAAGGACAAATCCCAAAAAGGACATCATACTTCTCTGCCTTAACATACAGCTTCTGTATGTTCTGGAATACCTTGCAAACATGTTGCATGTAGCCCTGTTTATTTCGTGTGAAAATCAAGATGTTTTCGAAATAAACAAAAACAAACTTATTGAGCATGTCTCATACAGTAGAACATTGTTAAGCAAATTCTAGAACACATGCTGGAGGGTTTGTAAGGCCAAAGGACATCACAAGATACTCAAAGTGTCCTGTGGGTGTGTTCAAGGTGGTCTTCCATACGTCATCCTCCCAGATCCGGACCAAATGGTAGGCATTTTGAAGATCCAGCATGGTGAAGATCATGGCTCATTGTAACTGGTCAAGCACTGATGACAACAAAGGCAGAGAATGAGAGTTCTTTAAACGTGATCTCATTTAGACCCCTATAATTGATACCAGGGTGGAGTGGAGGTTTGAGTGAAGTCTATTGAACAATTGAAAGGATGATTGAGTGGGAGAGAAGAGGCCCGGGACTTAGTGAACACTTTTTCCAGATCCCAATATTCTACAGGACAGATCAGGTATCTCCCCTAGAGTGAGAGATACTGTGAGGTACAAGATGGCCCCCAAGCATTGATCAGCCTCTTCTCCCAGTCAATATGCGGGTTATGCTTCAGGAGTCATGGATGCTCCAGGACCAAAGGTGCCTAGGGACAGTCGATGAATGGAAAGATGATCTCAACGTGATTACCCAAAAGTCAAAGGTGTACCGGGACAGTGGTGTGGGTCACTGTAGCCATTCTGTCTCTGGTAAGTGCTTGAGCACATCTGCTGGAGAAGTGGAAATTCCCCGCTGTTTCACAGGGGTGGCATCAATAAAATTGTCTTCAGGACAGCCAGGGACTGATGATGTGACCCCCAGGATACCACTGCCGGGAAGAAGGTTCTGCGGGGGGATGAGGGTGAAACCGCTGCCACACCCACCAGTGCCCTCCTCATCACTGGCAGGCGCCCCCTTTTAACAGGCAGGCAGCAATAAAATGCCCCATACTCCCAAGTATGCCCAGGAGGACATCCACATGCAGATGCGATTATCTATTCAGATTGCAAGGTCGATCCAATCCTCCAATGCGTCAAGTAGCTCTTGGGTCGCCAGCTCATCCTTTATCTGCTCTGAGAGCCCCTAATAAAATGTGTTGAATTGAGCCATTTGCCCTCAGCCACAGGACATTCTTAATGTCTGGAATTGAATAGAGTACTTGGAGACCGACTGATTGCCTTACCGTAGTAGTAGTAATTCTTATGATGCTTCACTCCTGAACTTGGAGTGATCAAACATGCATCACACAAAACAACTCGGGATGCCTGTTGTACTGCCCTATAGATGACAGCCGAGGTTCACTGACTGGATGAAAAAGCAGGCATCGCCACAGCTTGGTAGTCAACCATCAGGCTGGCATGGAAAGACCCCAGGGATTCCCCAATAGCAGCCAGCTTGTTTTGCAGATGTCCAAGGAGGATTCCCTGCTTTCCCAGGGCATCTGGAAGATGCTGGGTACTTCCATGATGTGCTGGTTCCATCCTATATGGCAAGATCTTCTGATAGGAGTATCAAAAATGGACACCGACACAGATCTGTACAAGAGGGATGATCTATATTCCTGATGGCAAAACATAGGAGAAACCTGTGCAAGACACCCTTCAAACATGACACAGCTTAAGGAATTCAGCATTGAAGAGTGGGAAAAACTTTCTGCCGGTCAGAGATTGATAGATGGTTATAGAAAACTTCTCATTGAGGTTAATTCAACCAAAGAGGCAAATACTGGCTATTAGGACATAAGGTATCCTAACTTTTTCCTCAGTGGAAATTTGCATCTTAGTTAATTTCTTTTGTTAAATAAGTGAATTTATTTCTTGTTTTGGCATTGGTGATGCAACTACCTTTATCTACAGATATCATTTGAAAGAAGATTTAATATTGATATATTGATATTTCTTAATAAAGAACTAAATATTTAATGGGGTGTCCTAATTTTTTCACATGACTGTATGTAGTCTTGGAAATTCCAAACGCCAATGTAATGAATACCGAGTAACTGCGGGAAGGAGACTGAGACGAGAAAGGAAGATGCAAGACGAGACGCTGGATGTTGATACACCACGTTGCTGTTTCTACAACCAAAGTTCTCGTACGGTGTACCAACTGGTCAACAAGCTGGTTGTAAGTCTGGGCGGATTTTAAACAGGTAGGTTGTTAAATGAGACATGTCTGTAGTGCAGCAGTGGCACATACTGTACAATTTACAGGACAATCACACTCACAGTTGCAAGCTAACAAAAACACACACATTCAAGGGCAAACATTACATGGTTGTTACACTAACTATTGACAACATATTTGCTTAAATACACATATCAATTTACACTATTTAAACACAATAAACCTGAGATGTTACATGTAAAATAAAGCTTCACTAATAAAAGTGTTGCTGCTAATATAAATGTCAGAATGCAACTGCAGGTTTTCTGAAACAAAACCCATACAGTTTAGTTTTGCCACTTGACCAAATTACTATGTTTTTATTTAAACTGTCTATAATGCATGCTGGGGGCGGTGCAGTGCTGCAGTAGTTATTGCTGTTTCCTCACACTTCTAGGACCAGGGTTCCACCATAGCTCCATGTGTGTGGAGTTTGCATGTTCTCCTCGTGTTGTTGTAAGGTTTCCTCCGGGTACTCTTGTTTCCCCCCACAGTTCAAAAACATGCTGCGGTTAATTAAAGTTACCAAATTGCCTGTAGCCATAGGTGTGCATGTGTGAGTGAATGATGTGTGAGTGAATGATGTGTGAGTAAATGATGTGTGAGTGTGCCCTGCGATGTGTTGGAACCCCATCCTGAGTTGTTCCCTGCCTTAAACCCGTAGATTCTGAGATGGGCTCTGGACCCCCCTTGACCCTGTGTAGATTATAGTGGCGATAACAGAAAATGGATGGATTGGTGGATAATGCATGCTGGCTTTATTGGTGACTTTTGGATTCTGCAAATTGATTTTAGCAATATTTAACTGTAATTTATTGCAGTATCTTCCACAAGGATTGTAGAGCATTTTATTATTGTGCATTCATCCTGGGCAATTTGTTCAAAGTTAATTGCATTCAAACAGATTGAGTCACCCCCCCCCCTCCCCCAACACAATTTCATTTTAAAGTGACCTGTTTCACATTTCGCTTCTTATGTGCATTACTGTGATGGATTACGATACATTCTGATTTGTCATACTGATATCTACACATTTTCGCACTGTGTTGTCAGGTTAAGCTAGTTAAGTTATTTTGTTTAGTGAGATGTTTGAATTCAGTCACAAAAGTGAAAGAACAAAACTAGTTCACATAACATTCATGTAGATAGATTAGTTAAATAGATTCCTTTACTTGTTATGGTACAAATAAAAATCATGTATCTACAGAATCTGAAAATATGCATTATTGAATATACTGTGACCCCGTGGGGCCAATCAGCATAACTAAAACTAAACATAACTAAATCATGACTAAAAGTTCTTACAAAACCATGATTATAAAATATAAATGAATACTTTTAAGAACCGTATTATTTATAAATAGAATTATTTCATTTAAAAAATAATAATGTGAGGTTATATCTCTAAAGAATGTGCTACATTGTTATTGTATCAATAGTTGAAGATGCATGTTTTCATAATAAATACTGCTTTTTGAAAAACAAGAAAATGTTTAAAGTGTTGCTATAGTGCCTCACAGTGTTCATTTTCAGAAGCTGAAATAGGAACTCGGGTATTACAGACTAGTATTATTCATGGGGAATCATCATAGATGGGGTTGAAACGTTACCAAAAAAACACAGTAAAAAACCACAGAAAGTAAACAAACACATGTATGTGCAGAACTCGTGGAAGCTAAACTCTACAGGCCTTCTTTCAGAAAGCCTACAATTGCCTTCTTACATTTGTTATTAGTAGCAGTGAAGCTGTATTTTACACATATCATCTCAGGTTCAGCTAGTTGCCTCCCAGCATTAATAAATATTTTAACAAAATTGTGCTGAAGTAGTGCTGGAGTATGATCCTGTCAATGGTCTCAAATTGTCCAATTATCCTTCATCAATATAATACAGGGCATTTACAGATTATTATGTGCCATATTATGTACTACACGGTACATACATTATTTTGTACTGGGACCTTTTATGAGAATAGAAAGGAGGTGCCAATTTCCTTTTTGAACCATGCTTCATTTTGTCTGTTGCGGACAAAACAGTACGGAGCACTTCCACATTAACGTCAGCCCAGACTTTCATGGATACGTCACTTTCTGTTAATATTGTACCTCTTGACCATCAATGTATTATGCAATGAATATAGGAGAGTGTGGCGTGAGTACACTTTGTCAGGATACTGATGCTGCTGCTTCTAGGTGTTTCAACAAAGTTAAAAATTATGAGATGTGGAGATGTTTTAAACACCATTAACAAATGATTAATTGTGTATAGTCACACAAAAAGAAAAATATATTAAGCAGGTCACACAACTGCTAATACATAACTGGTTCAATGAAATATCAGTGTTTGCTTCTGAAAGGATAGACATACTTTATTAATCCTCAAGGGGAAATTCTCTTTTAGCCTGTGAGACACTCACAGATAGGTGACAGCAAGCTTGGCAGTCATAGCAGAGGGTCAGCCAGCATGCAGCACCTTAGCAGCTGTGGGTTATAGGCCTTGCTTCAGGGCTTATACATGCGTGACTATTTGGATGAGGCCCATGCCCAAACCAGCAACCTTCCAATCACAGGCACAGAGACAGCCCTCTGAGCCTCACACTACCCCTCAACTACAGCTAACCTTAACTACAAGGTTAACTAATAAATGTATTAAATGCAATTAAATCTAGGGGCATTTACATGCTTTTTTGCACATTACCACATGTTAGGAAAGAGAAAACATTAGGGCAGGGGGGGTCAAACTCGGCCACTGAAAGGACCATATGAAAACCCACTAATGAATTTGTGGGCTGACCAAGGCTTATTTAATTAACAACAGTATGACCCAAATTCTGCAGTTATTTGGTTGGAATCATTACTATATGGAAGTAACATTTCCTTTATAGGAAACATTATTTTTGAAATTCTTTTTGTAAATAAAACTGAACAATGATATACCAAAACCTCTCTGAACTTAGTAAATTAAACCAAATGCGTCCACTGACATCATGAACTATTATTCACCAATTTTTTCCCGACATTGTCCTCTGGATCCTTCTTTTAAATAGGAAATGAGCTGAGTTTAGTCCCAAGAAATCAAAACAACCAGATTATAAATCTTGTCTTAGCTCAAAGTGTCCTTTATATGATCACCCCAATGCTGGTTACAGTCAGTCATAATCAGCAGTTTGGGAACATTTTGGTTTCCTAATAAATTACTCCAACCCTGAAGACAGAGTAGTTGATAAGACCAAGTATGTCTGCTGGCTCCTGATTAACCAAACTCGGATATGTTGCTTACGGAAGCCCTGAAGTGCAAAACAAATGAAAAAATCAGAAAACACGATGACAATTCAGAACACATAGCAACATTAGCTGAAACTGGAAAGGTTACGTACTTACTGTTAGATTACAATTTCAGAATTTGTTATGATAGATATACTTAGCATCCAATCAGTGACAAAGTCGTGCGATTTAATAAGTACTGTATCTACCTGTTCTGGTTTTAGGTAATGTTGTAGTGTTTTCTGAATGGTTGTGTTTTCTGAATTCATCCCTTAGTTTTTGTTATATAGAAATGTTGATCTGAGACACATTGCCTTTGGTTTATAGTTACTTCTGATTGTGTTTGTTTTGCTGTACTGAAATTGCACCTAACCATTAACACAAACCCGAGGTTTGTACTGAACTATAAATTTTGTGTACTGTTACACCCCTATTCCCTGGCCATTTTAATCAGAATGTCAAAATTGTGGGCTATAAAGATATGACCTGCAGGCCTTGAGTTTGACATATGTGCATTAGGGTTAGCTTTACTGACCAACACGACCGCTATTGATATCTTACTTTCCTTAGCAATAAACATGAACTGGTCAGAAATGTAGAGTGTGGAGATGGGTGATGGGGGAATCAGATCACGTTCTATAACAAGTCAGCACAACACTTCTGCTCAAGCAAGCTCATTTAACTTCGTATGAGGTGAGGTGCTTTAGTGTATTAGCTGAGAACCCTTAAGTCAGTCGCATATTGGCACAGGTTTAGGAAACGATGAAAAGCTCGTCTTGCTAAAGCATGCTGTTTGTGCTGATGCAAATAATAACAATGAAATGTCTTTGAATGGTAGAAGATGAAGATAAGTGATTTTAGTCAATAGTTTGAATAGATTTGGTGCATAGACATTTCCATTCTCTGCCACTGCTTTACACAGCAATATATGCCAATAATCACTAGACCACTTTCTGTGATATGCCACTTTTTCGAAATGGTGTTCCTTTTTTCCTTCTAATGTTAGAGTTTTGAAAAATAAGGCAAACTGAGAGCATTGTATCTAGTTGATTAAAAAGACATTAGAGAGTTTGGAGAAATTGCCTCTTTTTTGAGGGCATACTTTGATTGTGTCTTTAAGAATACATAGCTTATGCAAGTTCATTGGTCACATCCAAACTTCTGCACAGCAACATCCAATAATTGGGCACTGCTTGCTCTACAGACGCCTCATTTCTCACTATCAAATATTATCAATAAATTCTGAGAAAGCAGTCTCCACGTCCAAGGCCAGAGTGGTAAGATAGCTGCTTCTTTTCTTACTCCCTGACCCTAATTTTCTGGCACATGAGCCAGATAATTCTCTGGTCTAAAAGCTGTGACTATGAGAATATATTTCATAAATGAGATATCAGACATATACATTATCGATTGCCATAATTCTTCATATCTGGTAGTTCTGCTTCTTTTCACACAAACAGTTTTAAGCAAGAATAACAGCACTGCATATTAATTGGTGGGCTATTTGCTTTGTTAAAAATAGATGTCATTTTTTAATATCTGCTTTCTACCCATCCTTGCATGTCTGATGCTTCATTCATACCTACTAGCAGCTTGGATCTTTACCCAGGCACTGTGTTTATGGGACTTGCAGTTCAAAAACATGCAAGTAGTGTGTGCCCTGTGATCCAGGGCAGGGCTGGCCCACCTTGTGGGCAGCATCAGCAACCGGCTAGGGCATCATTTCATTAGGGGGCACATTGAGGTGCATTCTGTGACAATACAGTTATTTACATTCATTTTAATATTTCAGTACTTTTATTGTGAAATAGACAGGAGCTAGCTGGCTAGCACCCAGATATCTTGTGCTACTTAAACTCTGATTTGATTTGAGCTCTAGGAGGGTAGGGTGAGGGATGGGGCTGGTGGGGGGGGGCTCATTGCCGGTCTTGTGTCCTTTGTAATATTACCACCTAGTGGAGAGATTTATGTAGGCTATTTAAAGCTACAGCAAACTAAGAGCATTCCATTCTACTCATTTGTAGTACTTGGTGCCTTTAAATTGCCCATTTACCATAGTGATATACACTCTGTGTCATGCTATTATGCGAAACATAAATGATCTTATATCTCAAAAATTAAGGAGTAGATTCTAATGAAAATTGCACTAAATTTGCATTATTTATGAATACATAAATAGTTGAAATCATGGGACATGTTATGAAATATTTGGAGATCTATTTATGATTTACCAAAAAATTCAATTTTCACCTGTGTAATATCAGTGAAATTTGTGACAACAACAGTTTCATGAAGGTGGTTGTTACACAAACACAGGAATTTGTAACATGGACAGATAAGAGGGGTGTTGCATTGATTCCTATATAGCAATGCCCCTAGATAAAGAGCTTATTTATACATGGATAGATTTGCCAAAGATGATCTGCAATTTCTGTGAGTAGAGTTCTTTTATAAGCACCCCACAGTTCATCATTTAAAGAAAGCTATTGTCCAGAGGCATACAATCGCTGCTTGATAATGCTCTATATAAGGTCTCACTGGGATTCAAATAGGGAGAAGATGCTGGCTGCTCCATCAAATATCCATTTTTGAAGTCCTCCTCTGTCTTCTTGCCAGTATGTGACAGAGCATTGTCTTGCATAAATATTACCTTTGTCTTAAGGCTGGAGGCTTTATCATGGCAAAAAAAATGTTTTTTTTCAGAAACACAATATAAGCAACTCCAGTCAAATTTATACCTTCAGGAACTCAACAATGACCAATCAGCTCACCACTGGCTGTTGCTGCCCGTCACACCACTACCTCCTTGCTAGAGTTTCAGTCTGAAAGCTCAAGGTCTGTAATCTCTGACTCAACCTTTGCTCCATCCATTATGGTCATCAAGAGTCAATCAATGAACAGTATAGCTTGGAAGTATTTCTTGGCCATTCCACATACTGTCCTTCAAATGGGTCAAAAATCTTGCTTTACATATTTTCCAAAGTGGCAGAGAATCCTACATCATCTTGATGTTGATACATTGGTGGAACCAACATCGTCCAACATCTCTTTGCGGTTGGCTAAAGGCTTTTTCATTAGCAATTGCTTAATGAGGAAGAGTTTATTTTTTGGAACAACTTTCATTTTCCCCTTATCTGACCTTTTCCTAACTGCATTCAATTCACCCACATTCATAGCACAATAGTGCCTGCCAGTCATCTTAGCAATTTTAAAAATCGACATCACCTATGTTCTTAATGATTACTGACTTCTCATCTGAAGTATCTTGCCTCCCATAACTTGCTTAAAGTTGTCATTGTTGGCATTAGGGTTTTGCTCATAGAATCGAATGGATGGTCCCTACAAAGATATGAATATAAACATGTCTGTGTGTGTGTGCGTGAGTGTGTGCGTGTTTTACATTGTGGGGATCATTTTTCAGGTCCCCACAAAGGTCTGTGAATATAATCAAAAATGCCAAAAGTCCCTTATTTCATTTGGTTAAGGTCGTCATGTTGTGATAAGAGATTTCCCCATAGAAGTGAATGGAGAGTCCCCACAAAGATATAATTACAAACCTGTGTGTGTGTGTGTGTGTGTGTGTG
>JAODJW010000086.1:177186-205038 GCA_026777045.1 Hyperopisus bebe
GAATGGAGAGTCCCCACAAAGATATAATTACAAACCTGTGTGTGTGTGTGTGTGTGTGTGTGTGTGTGTGTGTGTGTACGAACAGTCTGTATAGTACCCTCCATTTCCCTGCAGGATAAGTAGCTGGACAATGGATGAACTATACTGTATATGAGCAGTACCTTTCAGTTTCCCGCAGTTTCTTTAAATAATTAGGGTCAAAGGAGAGGATTTGATTGGTTGGTTTTTTATATGGAGGAGGAGCAGAAGATCACATTATTTTGCTTCCTACTTCCCTGATCTAAGGACAGACGTTGGAACACTACCATAAAGTAAGAATTTTAAAATAATGATATGCGATTTATATGTTTAATAAATAGATTTATGCGAAATAATGAGAAGCCGGGTGATTGATTGTGTTTTTCCTACTTTTTATCAAATCGTTTGTGTTTTAACTACGACTGGAATGAATTTGTATTAAAGCAAGTATTTATATTGTTTCCGCGAAACATTATAAAAAATATATGATTTTTGGGGCTAGTGTTCAGGGATGCGTTCCGTAAGCCCACCATAATAGTAAGATGTAAATTTAATCAGTCTCAGTCGAAATTTCTATCATAGTAATGAAATTTTGGCAAATGAATTCTAGTTGGTCTCGTTGGACAAGGTGCCTTTAAGAAAATGCAGCCTGCTGTTTGGGGGCGTGTCTAAGATCCCGGAACTGCACCCTGTAGGAGGCGGGCATCAGTGTGTGTGGAGAAGCTGTGTCTAGCTAGTGCGATAGCTAACTCAGTCACCTGTCTGTTTATAGTCTATAAATGGGTTTCCAATGCTAACTGCTTCTTTTTATTTGTTTTTGTTGAAAACGTGATGAACAGGACACAACTGAAGCGGTCGAAAATTCTCGGCATGGCTCTCGCGGGCTCGGATTCTGTGGATCAAGATGGAGAGACGGAGACTTTTTTAATGAGAGCCATCAAAATAACTTTTGTTGTAGCTCTCTATTGGTTTATATCTATTACCATGGTCTTTTTAAACAACCATTTGCTAGATATCCGTGAACTGAACGCCCCCTTGTTCGTGACTTTTTTCCAGTGCCTTGTAACCGTGGGTCTTTGCTGGTGCATGCACCTCACGTCGAAACTGTGCCCCGGTGTCGTGCACTTCCCCTCCCTTAAGTTTGACCATAAAGTCTCAAGAGAAGTCTTACCACTGTCATTCGTCTTCATCGGCATGATTACTTTCAATAACCTGTGCCTGAAACATTTGGGGGTTGCGTTTTACACTGTAGGAAGGTCGCTCAGTACAGTTTTTAATGTAATCCTGTCTTATGTCATACTCAAGCAAACCACTTCCTTATATGCGCTTCTGTGCTGCGGGGTGATTTTAGGTAGGTATCTTTCTTTTTGTATTACTTTTTGTCACTTAGCCGCTATTATATATATAATTTTGTATAGTATCTGTATAACGACGGCTGTGGGTTTTATGTTTTTTATTCTAGCTGCTAAGAACAAAATTTTATGAATTTAATAATAATTATACATTATCTAGCAGAGAGTTCGGGAAGGTTCTTAATTATCGTAATTGTCTTTGATTTTGGGATTGGTGTTTTGTTTTTGTTTTGATGACTGACTTTTGTGGAGCATAAGGCCTGAAATGGCTTGGAAGTGATTAAATGATCTTTATTATTTTGACACAGGAGGGTTCTGGCTGGGTGTCGACCAGGAGGGGGCAGAAGGATCACTGTCCTGGTTAGGAGTTGTCTATGGAGTCCTTGCCAGTATGTGTGTATCCCTAAATGCCATTTACACAAAAAAGGTGATGCCAGTTGTGGATGGAAGCATATGGAAGCTGTCATTTTACAACAACATCAACGCATGTGTCCTATTCATTCCGCTCATCTTTCTCTTCGGTGAGGCGCCAAAAGTCTACAGTTTTAACGGGATGGACGACTGGAATTTCTGGGGCATGATGATCACGGGAGGAATCTTTGGTTTTGCCATCGGCTACGTCACTGGCCTTCAGATTAAATACACAAGCCCGCTGACGCATAATGTGTCAGGCACGGCCAAAGCCTGTGCACAGACTGTCCTGGCTGTCGTGTACCACTCCAGTATCAAGAGCTTGTTGTGGTGGACAAGTAACTTGATGGTCCTGGGTGGTTCCTTTGCTTACACCTGGGTTAAAGGGATGGAAATGAAAAAGGTTCAGGATGAGCCTGAGTCAAAAGCTAAGGTACAAAAGAATGACTCTGGTGTGTAAGGAATCTGGGATGGTCTTTGTTTAGGGCAAAGACCCTTTATGTGTAAGAAAGTGGACAAGATAATATCCTAATGCTGGCAATGAGCAATGCAACATATAAATTGCCTCTATAGGGTCTGCTTTTTTAATTTTGTGTCAGTTCATGTAGCACATAGTTTTGTGTGATTTTTATGTGGTATATTTCTCTCCTCTAACAAAGGGTTATCATTGTCAGACTATTTATTTGGATTACTCATTACGTGTTTAAAATGTTTTGGTATTAGACAACTGCAGTCAGATCACAAGGCAAGTACAGTTTCAAAGTAGAAATACTTGTGTCATTCAACTAAAAACAATTTTGTCTGCTTTAATGTCTAAGTATGGCATTCAAATTTTGCGATTGAGTTTTGGACCTATTGGATATCAAGAGGAAAGAACTATCATATATTTTTTGTCATAATAATGTTATCTGGTTCGTTAATAGTAGAAACCAAAGAACAATCAATGTCATAAGATTAATTAAAGGAGTTACAGGTTTCTAATTAAGAACACTCGGTGAAAAAGAAATCCCTTTTGTATCAGATTGTGTTATTTTTTGGGTTATGTGGTAAGCTGAATGGCATGGTGGCTCGTTGATTAGCACTCATGCCTCACACCTTCAGGCTTTGGGTTTAGATCCCACTTCCTGTGTGTGTGTGTGTGTGTGTGTGTGTGTGTGTGTGTGTGGAGTTTCCACTGGGTATTTTGGTTTCCTCCTGCAGTACAAAGAAATGCAGTTAGGCTGACTGGCACCTCTAAATCGATCATGTGATGATTAAGTGAGAGTGTGCCCTGCAATGGGCTGCCATCCAGGATCCAGGGTATATCCCAGCCTTGTGCCCTGTGCTGCCTGGGATAGGCTCCAGACCCGGCCTGACCAGGGATAAATACTTGCAAGAGTTGGATGGAGCGGGAAGCTGAAAGAACATTGATTAAAGACACAGATTCTCTGGTGTTCTGGATGGTGAATAACTAACACATTATTGATCTCTTGAGTGGAATGTAATGGGCAGTGTTGTTAAATGTGGTTGATAGAATAAAGATGTAGAATGTATTTGCATTTTAAATGGATTATCAGATTTTGTTGTATGATAAAAATATTCCTATGAATTAAAATAATTTCAATTCTGGTTATGTATACTGAAATTTTGATTTGTTTGGTTCCAGTAATATAACTTGTGAGAAATTAAGATTAGTTGAATTGTTGGTTGAATCAGTCATTTCCAATGCAGTTAAAGTTTACATTCTGCACCCTTTCAGGTTTGCTATTTGAACAACTTCTGTGATCTGAGTAGCCTTGTTGATTTTGTTGAACCTTCCCCAACCTTCCCTACATAATATTTTTTTCTCTCGTGTCTTTAACTTGCTTTCATTTAAATTCATTTTATCTTTATTTAGTTTCATATGATGAAATGCTGTATAACCTGTTACCTGTTAATATAACATATATATTAATAGATATATATTTAACTGCCGGATGTGAAAAATATATAAAAACACCACTAGATGGAGCAGTTTCTTATTTATGTCCTTGGTGGTTTTCATAAAAAGCCTTTTCACTCCATTTCTCTTTCATTGTTTAAATTATGAATAGTATGCCGTTAGTTTAATAATGACAATCAATATTCTGTATAGTATTGAATTTCCAGTAAGCTGTATTTATTGATCCTATTTCTCATTCCATTAGACCGAGATGGTTAACATATTTCTGCAAATGTGTTATAAAATTTTTTGTCGAAACCTGTGTTATATTTCTGTTAGTGTCCATTAACAAACAGGATACAAGGTGTACTACACAGCTCTAGATTGGCAAATTACTAATTATACTATTCATAAACATAATGTAGAGATTCTTTTAAAAATAAACCCTTTAAATGCCTTAGGTCACGGTTAGCCTGTATGCAATAAAGAAATAAACATTTGATTGTTTCCAGTTTTTTGTACTGGGTTGTATGGTGAATTTTGAACGTTCACATTAATTTATAAATTTTCGAAATACTACGATGAAAAATAAATGTTTTGCTTTAAAAGTGACGATGTTGTTGTAAAACGACTCGAAGATTTATTCTAGATACGCACCCGAGAAACGTTGGGGGACTGGCCAACACGTGCCATGTAGCCAATCGCGAGCGACTGCGAGCAGTGCTTATTGTAATACTGTTTCACGTGTTAGCGATTGGCCAATAGGAGCTGCAGGAGAGGGTCCCGGAATCATTTTCACCATTTACTGGCCAGGCTTAAAATCCTAGCAGGTACGGAGCAGCTGATGTATCTGCGAGTCTGGGTTATGACATGGAGTGAGTTTGCCTGTAACTACCACAAGATAAAAGGCGTCATTTTTGTACAAAAATACTGCCATCATGGTCGTTAATTCCGTTCATTGGTTCCGGAAAGGACTGAGGCTTCACGATAATCCGGCTTTACAGGAAGCTTTGAACGGCGCAGATACTGTGCGGTGTGTTTATATACTGGATCCTTGGTTTGCGGGTTCTGCCAACGTTGGTATCAACAGATGCAGGTCAGTGATGTGAATCACGTCTCAGATACATAGTACTTGCTTCTGCAGTGTGTGCGTGTGCATTAGCCATCATCACGTACCTTTCTTGCTACAAATTCTGTCGGCTCGATGGCTGGCTAACATGCCCTGTCACAGTGTCCCAATCCTGAATAAGGTTTTTAGCTAAACATTTTCATTTACCATATAACTAAGCAGATCCATATATTTCTTTACTTGCTTGTTGATTTTCATGATGTACATGTACAATTTGCTTTGTAATTTGTAACATTGAATGAAATACTGAAATTCGTTTTTGTAGGAGTTGAACGTCTTATTTAATTGAATTTAATCATTATCATTTTTTTAATCATTATTCGCTTTCTTTATGTCCTGCATCAGTTATGTGGCATTATTTTTGCGTTTTACACCTCATTAGCTAGTTATCCTCCTAGCGAACACGCCCACCCGGTGACTTGCATTTTATGCAACTACATCAAACTTCAGTATTCAATGAAACTGCAGTTTATCACTCACATGATTCTAATATCCATTTAGTTGCACCTGACCCTGCTTTAGCTGTTTTATTAAGTTTTTAAAATGTGTATAATCTATTTTTTTTATATTATTATTGTTGGAGCCGTTTATATTCAACCGAGCAACTTGTTTTGGTGTCCAGACAGTTGTTGACGAAAAGCTCGTATTTTCACCAAATAAAAATAGTATAGGGGTTAATTAATATCTGATGTAATCAGACGGTCTTTAGATGTTAACCCATACTGCACCCATATGAGCAAATGTCAGATTAACATGCATAAACTATTTCCCCCTTGCAGGTTTTTACTTGAATCTCTGGAGGACTTAGATACAAGCCTGCGAAAGTTGAATTCAAGGCTCTTTGTGGTCCGTGGGCAACCTGCTGATGTATTTCCACGTTTGTTCAAGGTCAGTAAGAATCTGCTGAATATAGCTTCAGTTGTACATTTTTTTTTTAACTTCTCGTAGGCGTGGTGTTCTGTAAGTCATCCAATTGAACCATTTCTATGTGCTATTGATATAGGAAACGCATACAGTGAAATAAAGCCACTGAATTCCTGAACTACTAAGAGGTTTATTTAATCATTGCTGTAAATCAGACCTCGGTTTTAGCAGGTGTAATGATGCTCTTGGGTGTTGGAACTTGTCTAACGCGTACATTTCACTCTTTCTTGCTGTGCTGCTGAAGGTATATGAACATGTACTAGTGATCTAGAGGATGACACTCCTACACTTATAGCATATTACTGTAATGAATTTGGTTTAGATTCACTCACTGTAGAAACATTGTCAGAAAACATAAATATCAAATATTTTAAAAATTGTTTTGTTAACTGCAGTGTTATATCTGCTATGCAAAAAATCTATTTAAAGAGCATTTAATTAAGACACTGGAAAGAACTGGTATTTTCTAATGTTTTACATGTTTTCGCTCCTTATTTCATAGCCAATGCTGTGCCCTCATGTTCCCCTTTGTTCCATGGTAACCTCTCTAAGGTATCATCTCTCTCTCTCATCCATCTTTAGGAGTGGAATGTCACCCGTCTGACCTTTGAATATGACTCTGAACCATATGGAAAAGAGCGGGATGCTATAATCATTAAAATGGCGAAAGAGTTCGGAATAGAGACTGTTGTGAGGAACTCGCACACACTGTATAACCTGGACAAGTAAGAAGGTTTCACAGTATTTCCAGCTAAGAAATGCTCAGTATATCCAAACCCTGTGGATTAAATATGTATTGCCTGTGTCAGATTTTGATGTCTTACAATTGAATAATATTTAGCTGGCTTGTTGTGATCAAATTACATTAGGAAATGCTGAAATGATTAATGTTCTCTAAGTCGTACTGTTCATCAAACTGCATTATAATGACTAGCAAACATGTTTGCATTCATTAATATTAGAAGCAAAATGTCATCCACTCCACTCTGACAAAATGCAGCTAAACACTAGAACTAATAGGAATGCAGTTTTCAGAGAACCTGGCAGCAGGTTATTCTGCTTACGGTTTCAAGACAGTGCTAGTTGTATTTAATTATTATCTTAAAGTCAAAAGTGGAACCCAATTTTGAATAAGCTATTTTGGATTTTTTTCATGTGACATATTTGAAGTTGTGTTAAAGAATAAGGTAGTATTTATCAAGTCATGCTTTGAATTATTGTTCGGGATTTAGTGCCTTGCAAACTAGTCATGCTGTGTCTGGAATGTGCACAGTCTGGGAGGTGCATAAATATGGTGAGAGCTTAATATGCATTCCTAGGGTTCACCCAAAGTAAACAGCTCTGTTATAGACTCTGCTGGGACAGAATCTCGCTTGTCTCGGAAAATGTGTGCCACATAAAGTGCTGCCATCTAGTGGTAGTCTGGGGGAGTCCATCACACTACAAAACATGTGCAGCCAGGTGGGAGGAGAAATGGTCTCAGTCACCACTACAGACACGTGTGCTTAGGCATTCTGCAGCAGGCACATGGCCGCCTCATGACATGACGAGAACTGGCAGGAAATGATCTAACCGTTGGAGTAAATCAGTCCCTGATTATAGATGCTGTTGTATAAGCTTCAGCTGTATCTCTGTGTTGTGGGCAGGATTAGAAACAGTCCCTAAGGCATGTCCTTACATTTTCTAGAATATACTACTGAATTTCTAAATTCTTTCTTGTTTATCTGCATTCCTCTAGCTTGCAGTAAAATTACAGCAATAGCCTGAGACTGGTTTTAGTACTATCTGTCAACTGGATTGAATATTACAAATATTGTATGAATTGTATTTGACATCTAAAATGTACATCAAAGTACAGTGTTGCACGAGTCCATTTCCAAATGTTTTTAGGCCGATTAAAGAGCAGCTGTTGTCATGTTCCTTGCGTTGTATTACTTTCCTTAACACCTATGTTAAAAATTTCTCCTTTTTCCTTTTCACAGGCTGCTTCCAATTAAAATATTAAAATGAGGTTTTCTTGTTTATTGTTGTGCAGAATTATTGAACTGAACAACAACAGCCCTCCCCTCACCTTCAAACGGTTTCAGGCGATCGTTAACCGTCTGGAGCTGCCCAGAAAACCCCTGCCAACAGTAACTCGACAGCAGATGGATAGCTGCTGGACAGATGTGTTTGTCAACCATGACGAGCGGTTTGGGGTTCCTTCCCTGGAGGAGTTAGGTGAGGGATCAGCGTCAATCTCTTTATGTACCATGTGAGTTATCTATAGCACACAGTGCCACTGCAAATCTTGATTTATTTTTGGCAGCCTATAGAAACTCTGCAAAATTATCACACCTAGCAATACTACTTACTTGTACCTGAAGTACCAGCTGAGCTACTACTATTCAGATCATATATTAATATAAGAAGTGAATATCTGTGCTGAATGAAATTGGTTTTTAATGTCCTGTTCACTGTGATCTTTAGTTGAGGCACAGAGGTTAGGGCCTAAGCCCTGACTCCATTCACATACTGTACAGGTCAGGTATTCTCAAACTGTGCAGCACAAGGTGGTTTCCTGAATATTCTGTAATAAAATTTGATGTCTTTTCGGTTACCAGTCTCCCCGCAGAGCAAATTGTATTGCTACCGAGAAATGCATTTTTTGTGTATAGTCTGTAATATAGGCTTGAAATAGTATTATTATCGTTATACTGCAATTGTATCATTTGCTCGGTTAATTATGAATGGGAACCCTCTCCAGTCAACCAAATTTATCATGGGGTAATTTAAGCGTATCACTGTAGGCATGCACTACCTCAGTGGTGACACATGAAAGAATAGGCACAGATCTGATGAACCTAATTACCTTAAGACAAGTCGCACAAAGTGCTCTAGGGGCAACAGACAAATTTCTTGACCTCGCACTCTGATGCCAAGCTTCTCTGTCCCCGTGTTTGTGCATGTGCTATGCAAAGTGCTGCCATCTAGTGGTAGTCTGTGGGAGTCCATTATGCTACAAAACGTGCAGCCAGTTGAGACAAACACGTGTGCAAGACATTCTGCAGCAGACTTTGTGCGTGTGTGTCTGCGTGTATATACTTATGTAAATAATGAATTGTACGTATAAATAACTAATTAATCACAGTTTTTTGTTATTAATCATGATATGATTAAAATTTACATAAAAACTTACAGCCATGGATATTTGTACAATCAATCCCTAAATAAATGTAGAATTAAGACAAAGGGGGGGTATAATGGGTCATTCTCACAAACTCATAACTGGAACATTTTTTCTTTTTCTTTAATTATGCAACTTTTATTGTGTAAACCAGGGGCTCTCAAACTTTTTGTTTTAAGGTCCACATCAGATGTTTGTCATAGGTCCAGAACAATTTCTGTATCAAAAGAACATCTCATGAAATTTAATGAATTACCAATGACTTTCAATGTGGACATCAATATTTGTCAATTATGGGAATTTAACGTAAAGACTGGTTTAACACTCGTTGATTGTTTCGACTTTGGACAGGAGTGTGTGTGTGTGTGTGTGTGTGTGTGTGAATTTAGATGGTTCTACATTGTATTCTTGTACTTCAAACCACCTTAAACCTTTTTACACTAACCATTTTGATTCATAAGGTACATTACCAGCTGGGTCCAGATGAACTTGTGGTTTGGACCCTCGGTTTTAATGGCCAGTTTTTGCCTCTGGTGTAGTGAATCAGTATTATATTACCATTTATTCTGTAGCAAACAACAGAAATATTTCAACAAATCTGCAGTCGTGGCCAAAGGTTTTGAGAATGACATAAGTATTGCTTGTAGATCTTTGATGTTTGATCTGATGTCAGATGTTTCATGGTATACTTATGAAATGCTTGTAATTATACTTAAGTGAAAAAAGGCTTTTATTGACAATTGCATAAAGTTTATGCAAAGAGTCAATATTTGCAGTGTTGGCCCTTCTTTTTCCAAGACCTCTGCAATTCCCCCTGACATGCTGTCAATCAACTTCAGGGCCAAATCATGACTGATGGCAGCCCAATCTTGCATAATCAATGCTTGGAATTTGTCACAATTTGTGAGTTTTTGTTTGTCCGCCTGCCTTTTGAGGATTGACCATAAGTTCTCAATGAGATTAAGGTCTGCAGAGTTTCCAGGCCATGGACCCAAAATGTCAATGTTCTGTTCCCTGAGCCACTTAGTTATCACTTTTGCCTTATGACACGGTGCTCCATCATGCTGGAAAAGGCATTGTTTGTTACCAAACTGTTCTTGGATGGTTGGGATGGTTGCTCTCAGATGATGTTTTGGTACCATTCTTTATTCATGGCTGTGTTCTTAGGCAAAATTGTGAGTGAGCCCACTCCCTTGGCTGAGAAGCAACCCCACACATGAATGGTCTCAGGATGCTTTACTGTTGGCATGACACAGGACTGATGGTAGCGCTCACCTTTTCTTCTCCAGATATTTTTTCTGGATGCCCCAAACAATCGAACAGTGGATCGATCAGCGAAAATTACTTTACCCCAGTCCTCAGCAGTCCAATCCCTGTTCTTTTTGCAGAATATCAGTCTGTCCCTGATGTTTTCCTTGGAGAGAAGTGGCTTCTTTGCTGCCCTTCTTGACACCAGGCCATCCTCCAAAAGTCTTCGCCTCAGTGTGCTTGCAGATGCACTCACACCTGCCTCCTGCCATTCCTGAGCAAGCTCTGCACTGGTGGTTTCTCAATCGCGCAGTTGAATCAACTTTATAGGAGACGGTCCTGGCTCTTGCTGGAATTTCTTGGGTGCCCTGATGCCTTCTTCACAACAATTGAACCTCACTCCTTGAAGTCCTTGATGATCCAATAAATTGTTGATGTAGGTGCAGTCTTACTAGCAGCAATATCCTTGCTTGTGAAGCCCTTTGTGTGCAAAGCAATGATGACTGCATGTGATTCCTTGCAGGTAACCATGGTTAACAGAAGAACAATGTTTTCAAGCACCACTCTTCTTTTAAAGCATCCAGGCTCCTATTCTAACTCAATCAGCATGACAGAGTGATCTCCAGCCTTATCCTCGTCAACCCTCTCCCTTGTGTTAACGAGAGAATCACTGAAATGATATCAGCAGGTCCTTTTGTGGCAGGGCTGAAATACAGTGAAAATGGGTTTTTTGAGATTAAGTTCATTGTCGTGGCAAAGAGGGACTTTGCAATTAATTGCAACTCATCTGATCACTCTTCATAACATTCTGGAGTATGTCCAGATTTCCATCATGAAAAATGAGACAGCAGACTTTGTGAAAATGAATATATGTGTCATTCTCAAAGCTTTTGGCCATGGCTGTTAGAGCAAGAGTCACAGTGATTGGGGGGGGCAATACAAAAGCAAACAACTTTATCATATATGTTGATTGTTTATTGTAGGTTATATGCAATATACTTGAACGTTTTAAAAACATTTAATCTGGTGTGTGTGTGTGTGTGTGTGTGTGTGTGTGTGTGTGTGTGTGTGTGTGTGTGTGTGTGTGTGTTTTTGCCTACCTATGTGGAGAAAATGAGTTAAACTGATTGAATCAGACCAATAAATGACATTTTAATATACCTGAAAAGTTTGGGTACTGTCAGTTGCTTCATGCCTGAAAAAACAGCCTACAGTATTTCGTTGTAACTTTTCTTCAAAATTCTCAAGTTAGTGAGAATAACCAGTATCTTAATTTAATTTTTAATCACATATTAACTTAAACTTGTACACATTATTCATTTCCAACAAATATCCATCCATTTTCCAACCCGCTTATCCTACTGGGTCGCAGGGGGTCCGAAGCCTATCGCGGGAGCAATGGGCACGAGGCAGGGAACAACCATGGAGAGGGGGCCAGCCCATCACAGGGCACACTCACACACCATTCACTCTCACATGCACACCTATGGGCAATTAAGTAACTCCAATTAGCCTCAGCATGTCTTTGGAATGTGGGGGGAAACCGGAGTTTGCAACAAATATATTACTTGCAAATAATACATTAAGACTTGACCTCCTATATTTCTTAAGATTGAAGTAATGAGGACTTATTATTTGTAAAATTCATAGTATTTGTATACCTCACTCTACCTTCTTGCTTTCTTTTTTTAGCTAACGAAACAAATAACCAAAAGGTTCCATTTGATTACATGGAAGATTAATCTGAGAGGTCAAAATAATGAATTAAAAGTAATAACAAAACAAGTAATTCATCTACACATTTTAGGGATTACATGAGCAAAATTTCAGTACTGCACGATTTACCACATTGCTTAAAAATAACACTGTCCAGGGCCCCCTATATACTATTTGTGAATCTGTAATAATTCTTATTGTCACGGAAAATATTGGTCTTGGTGCAAATGAGAAATAAACAGTATATAAATAGGCATATTAAAAAAAGAATAATGTGATACTTTAAGACATGGACATAAAGTCATTCACGCAGAAATACAGGTTAATTGGCATATAGGTGGAACGTGCAATGTCACAATTAGGACTCTGAGCATTTAGGGAAAAACTATTCACATTTCCAGTTCTAGTATTTCTAGAAATCGTACAGGATGGTGAGTGTGTGAGGAGTACAGATCAGACGGGCAGGGCAGGTGACAGGACTGTCCAGGGAATTCAAGGCTGTCACTTTGCATTCAAAAAAAACCCCTGGCCCTAAACCTACAAGCACTACCAATGGTACCTTTGACCCCATAACACGAACCTCTGGAGAATTCACTTGCCTCTGTTGTTTTTCAGGATTTAAGACACAGAGACTGAACCCTGCAGTGTGGAAAGGTGGTGAGATGGAAGCCCTGGAGAGGCTTAAAAAGCATTTGGACAGAAAGGTACATAGCCATGTGTGTCTGTTTGTGTGCGTGCATTATGGGTATACACCAGAAACTATTTATTTACTTTAGCCACATTAAGCTTTTTTTAAAAAAGCAATATTGTCATTAAAATGGCAACTGGGAAGCCCTGATGGTGTTAAAAATGCAAATATATACAGTATGTCAGAGCCTCTATAGTTCTTGGGAGGCTCCTCTTATAGGGTTTTTGGCACAGCTCAGTGGCTTCACAAGCTGTGCATTAAGCCAGACCTGCAGGGTGAGGAGTGTTGGTGAGAACGAGCTACTTACCAGCTTATACAAACGGACCAGTATAACTTACCAAAATAAAAACCACTTAAATTCCACCACTTCACCTGATTCCATCCATGGATTAAGTCTGTTTTTCCCCCTTTTGGTTGTTCAGGCTTGGGTGGCAAATTTTGAAAGGCCCCAGATCAATGTTTGTTCCCTCATCGCCAGTCCTACTGGTTTGAGTCCTTACCTACGGTTTGGCTGCTTGTCATCTCGACTGTTCTATTACGAACTACGGGACCTCTATTTGAAGGTAATAATGACATCCATTATGTAGATCAGATTTTCAAATGTTACTATATGTAATGGCCTCCCCCAGTGGAGTGCAGCATCGAGTGTTTCAGAGAGGGATGCTAACAGAATATTCCTTTCCCTCCCCTCAAGGTACGCAAGCACACCAGCCCACCACTCTCGGTCTTTGGCCAGCTGCTTTGGAGGGAATTCTTCTATACGGCAGCTACCAACAACCAAAACTTTGACCGGATGGAGGGGAACCCCATCTGCGTGCAGATACCGTGGGACCATGACCCCGAGTCCCTAGCTAAGTGGGCTGAGGGTCGCACGGGCTTCCCCTGGATCGACGCCATCATGACGCAGCTGCGGCAGGAGGGCTGGATTCATCCGCTGGCTCGACATGCCGTCGCCTGCTTCCTCACACGGGGAGACCTGTGGCTCAGCTGGGAGAGCGGAATGAGAGTATGGCCATGAGAATTTCTCACTGATGTTCTGTTGGTTAATGGTATGGTCTCCCAGACTAAAGGTTACTGGATCAAGTCCTAGGAGTGCTGTGTTGTACCTTTTGAGAATGGGACTTGTCCTGAAGTTCACATGATTAGATTCATGATTATATAATGCAAACAGTAGTAGCTGCTGACTGTGTGAGGAGATCCCTCTCAGCTAGCTATCTGAGGGTGTCTGTCAGTGTTGGGGTTCAGTATCTTGGATCTTCTTTACTTTATTGGATATAGGGGAAACTTATATGCACTAATAGGTGTCTGTTGGTAGATAATAAGCAGGAAAACATCTATCTGACCATATAGTCTGTAAGTGTAACTCCTCTGTAATTGGAGGTGAGGCTTAGGTTAATGGCTCACAGAAAGTTCTCCAAGATTGCTTGTTGGCCAGAAAGAAATCTGTTAAATATAAGCTGACTATGGCCTACATAAGCCTGTAGTATTTTCCCAAAGTCACTCTGTTGAACAGAGGGTTTTATGACGATCTTCATTGTTCTGGAGATGTGCAGAAACACAAATGAGAGGAAGCTGTAGCTGATGACCTCTGCGGCTTTGGCAAGATGTTGTAGTTTGCTCTTGGTGTGCAGTACCAGGACCAGAGATGCACCTATAGAATTTCACCAGAATGCGTTTAGTACAAGATGGTGTTTTCAGAAGGAAACTGTTATTTTCACCAGTTTGATGGTGCTTCTGAGGTTGTTTGGCATGTGGTCATTATTTCAAGGATAAATATAAAGGCTATAATCCAGAAACAGACTGAAGGTGCAGTCTTTAATGTACCTCTTAGATCAGACGTCTTAGCCATTCTTATTCTTAGCTGCATGCTTTACATTTATACATTCAGTTGTAGCCAAATGCTTTGCTGTTTAAAGGAACAGGCCACTCAGTGTATGTGCCATGTCAGAGGATACCAAGGTTATTTATAGTTATGAGTTCCACCCACCTCTCATTTTCCACAAAAAGGTACAATTGGTATGATACCAGTGGTGAATTCTGAATTGCATTACTTGTCAGCCTAGTGTTTTATAATATTTTTTATAATTTTTTTTTTTGTTTATGGGAAGCCTAGCTCCTGGATTTGTTTGTAAGAGAACAGTTTTTTCCACTAGTTGTGTGGTTCTGTTGTTTGCCTGAACATGAGATACTTTTATACTCAAATATAGAGGTATTTCTTACATAGGAATCAAACATTCTGAAACTTTGAGCGTTGGAGGAGAAGTGATTTGCTGGTTTATCTCAGTACAAAATAAAATTAATGAAGATGTTGATGTTTTCAAAATGTTACCTGTTTATCATTGCAAGAGTTTAGTGTAAGTTGCATTGTCCATCAGTAGTAACGTCAGTGTCATTTACATATTCTCCACACGGTATGTGAAAGCACTCGAGCTAGAAGCTTTTTTCTGCCCCAGGTATTCGAGGAGCTGCTTCTGGATGCAGACTGGAGTGTTAATGCGGGAAGCTGGATGTGGCTGTCCTGCAGTGGCTTCTTCCAGCAGTTCTTCCACTGTTACTGCCCTGTAGGCTTTGGAAGAAGAACAGATCCTAGTGGAGAGTACATCAGGTATTAACAGAACCACTTAGTGGAAGCAAAATGATATAAAATGCAAAAAAAAATTGTGGATGAAGATCTACACCTGGTTTCATTTTCAGACAGATTGCCCCAAAAATGCACCTGTGTGGCTGGAAGGAAATAACAGCTGTAGAAGACACTGGTCTTGTGAACACAGTAACTCTAAAAGTATTGAATGGATCTCTTTCAAACTTTTCAGACAGATTATAGCCTTGATGAAGTAGAATTGATTAAATTTTGAGTAAGTGATGGCTAAAAAAAAGAATGGGGGGTAGTTACAAATGTTTGATCCTGTTAGCGTGGTAACTCCAAAAGTATTTGACAGATCTTTTGTTGTAAGGTTGATGATCTGGACTTGATCAAATTCTGAGACAAATCACACCAACATTGAAGCAATGGCACTTAGTAACAGCAAAGAAAAGGATGAGATTACTGGAGGCTTATATTTGTGAATAGGATCGATCCATTTATTTTATATGCAATTTACCCTATTTGATCATTGATGGGTCTTTTTAACTCTTCATAAAACATTAAATGGCTGTCAAACTACATCTAAAGATGTACACTTGATCAGATCCAAAACACAGCCATCTGCCATCTAAACTTATTCCGTGGATCTTTTTGTAAATTTCCCAGGAACATTGTACAGGTCAGTGATTCTAAAACTGTGGGGCGCAAGATGATTTTTTTGAATATTCTATAAAAAAGTTTACACTTTTTTTTTCTCCAATAACCTCCCCGGCGGCCAGTTGGCAAAATGTATCATGGAGAATTCAGTGAAATTTATTGTAGGAAACTTCAATTCAATTCACTTTTTTGGAGACATAGGGAGGATGAGCAAATTTAGCAAAGAACAAAGGTAGCAAAGGTAGGTTTGTAAAAATTTCCTTTAAACTGTGAAATTTCTGTTTGGTGGAACTTGCCACACAAAGTGTTACAGGGTCGCTGGCTCAGCTGTGTGTGTGTGTGTGTGTGTGTGTGTGTGTGTGTGTGTGTGTGTGTGTGTGTACTGCATTTCCTCATAGTGACCGGGGCATTTCTGTACCTAAGCCACAGAAATAACAGCATTTATTTGAGGCAGCCTTGTGTTATATGCAGGTCTTCATTCATAAATACCCCTGTTATTGCATTACGCTGTTAATACAAATTCTACATATCAGATGCCACAATTGTGTCAGTTTGAACCCTGTAAAACATACCAAGTACATTTATTGTATACTTCATATTATTGTACCCTCAAGTAGTATAACTGCAGATTACAGTATTGCAAGTCGGACTGCTACTGATGACTTTTTCTATGGATTAATTTATCCACTGTTTTACTGATTGCTCGATTAATCTAACTAATTAATTTTCTTCCAGAAAATTAAATTGACACTTTGACTTAAGTTAATTTTATTTTGACAGCAACAAACTGTACGTCATTACAGGGCTTTAGATAACGGATGCCGGCTTTTCGGCACTATATGGACATTAATTTGCCCATAATTCAATTAGCAGATTGGTAGTATGCCCAAAATATTAATGAGATGCATATTGTGATGCCCAAAAGTTAGTAATCTGTTTAAATTCGACACATCCTTCTGCTTATTACATCTGATTAGTGGACCATGCCACATGCGATTGTTTTGGTAAGTCATGGAAGCGTTACCTGTCTGCAATTCCTTCTGCCCCACAGTTCAGAAACCTCTGGAATATACCATTAGTGTATCTATTACAGTTCTTACTGTTATGTCGCAGAAAAAAATGGTTATAGTGCAAAATACAAAAAATCAGCTATAAATATTAAAGCAAAAAATATGTGACATTTTCAAAACACGCTAAAACACACTTAAAAGACACTAAGGAATATAAGTAACTACCTAATTGGTGGGGAAGGATTCTGCAAGTTGTCATATCAGTGGAACGTGCAATAAATTAGAAAGTATACTTTCAGACTTGCATATCACAACAGGTGATAGAGTATTCAGGTAAAAACACATTTATTAACTCACATTAACAGGTGATCCATCTCGTACTTCAAGAATTTGGTGAGTGTAGGACAAGTACGGATCAGATGGATAGAGTAGTGATTAAAGTGCTAAATAAATACATTAGAAAAATTCAACAGCAATGTCTGTTACCAAACATCGTGACACGATAAGATAATCAACAGACTTTGTAGTGAGCAGTTTAAAGGAACTATTCTATACTCTTCTACCGAACTCCACAAACCAATCGTATCATTGCGCAGACGATAGTGGCAGGGTCCTCATGCTCATTTCTATGTGGAGCTACAAGCTTTTAGTGCGTTAAAGTGTTGTTGAACAGTTGCAAATCTGTGTGTTGCAATTTTGCTTTGCGGCTGAATTGTATTTTTGTGCTTCTTTGCAGGAGGTACGTACCAAAGCTGAAGAACTATCCAAATAGGTACATCTATGAGCCCTGGAATGCCCCAGAGACTGTGCAGAAAGCAGCTGACTGTGTGGTAGGCAAGGACTACCCCAAGCCTATGATAAACCATGCTGAGAGCAGCCGCCTCAACATAGAACGGATGAAGCAGGTCTACCAGCAGCTCTCACGCTACAAGGGACTCAGTAAGTGGTAATAGAAGCCATATTACCCACTGACATTTACGTGTCTGACAATACCTGTAGGGTTTGGCTACTTTTTTAGTAGGACACATCTAGGAACATCAAAAAGTTGCTGCTGGAAGTTGTGTCCAGTGAGTAGGGAACACTGTTCCCTCTAGACCAAATGAAGGTCCAGCACATAACAGTTGAAGGCTGCGTTGTTCAGATGAGATGTTGCACCAAGGTTCTCTAGCAGTTAATAAATAAATTTAAATTAAATCAAATCATTCTTTGGTGTGATGATTAGTATTCCACTTAATTATTTGGGATTTTCTAGCACAAAATGTCTGCTGGATACATATGGTTTTGGTACCAGTCCTCAGCTGCTGCAGATACCTTGCTTGTTAGGATGATAACTCAAAAACCATTATATGGACTTTTCACAGTCATTGTATCAGAGAGGAACTAAAGCTGGTAAAATTTTGAAAACTCCCCAAAATTTAGTAATGAGTAATTTTGACACTTGATTCTGATTTACACATTTCCAGTTGATGCACCCAGTACGTTCCATAAATTGTACAGGTTGGCAAGTGTTGGATAAGTATGGATAAGTTGAACAGCATGATGCAGTTGTCCAGGGAATACAATGCTGTCATTCCAACAACCTGCCATTCTAGTTGAATAGTTTTGTGGTCATCCTTTTGAGTATCCCTGTAACAAGTCATTTTACATCATGTTTGGTTAGTAACTTTGAGGGTAATTAACTATAGACCAGGGAAGGGGTGGGTGATCTGATAATTTTATATCGTGATTGACATTGAAGACATCCATGATCTACTTTTTATGCAAATCATAGAGATTGTGATCTTCTATGTTCTCCTATCTTCACATAACACTTTGACCTCCAGTAATAACGTGTCATAGCCAATCCGTACAACACCTCATCATCAGCCATGCCAATAGCTCACATTGAATTTTCAAATGCATCATGCAGGAAAGAGACTCTGTGGTAGAGACCCATGATATCATTTGGTGAATCGGCACAGCAATCTATTAGGAAATCAGTATATTTGTTTGTGAACATAGCACACATCCAAGGTGTAACTACCCGATCTATACCACCTGTCACCGCAGGATCTGAATCAACTCTGTATGCGAGTCGTGCATGCGCTGCACAATCTGAGTCAACCATGGTAGTTAAACTTTTCGAGTATTAATTTATAAAGGACTTTAGACCATCTGCCAAAGCTGCACCCTTACCAATTCTAGAACGTTAAGGCCCATCTCATGTACTTGCATGAATTTTCATAAAATGGTCGATTACCTTTAATCCTCTATATTGACACTGGCAAAGCCCCTTGCAGGAACCGGGCATATACATTTTTGTGTTTTGATTGCTTTTAGTTTAGTTTATTTTTTAGTTAGTTTTTAGTTGTTTTTGTATTTGGCTTGCACCACTCACATAATATTTTCTGGCACTGTCCCATGCGTTCAACCTTTATATAAGGTTGATTCTAATGTGACGTGATTGACTTGCATAATGCCGTTATGTAGAAACAGGTCTTTATTAAGATAGAAAGCTAAAGAGGTAGGTGTTTGATTAGCAGAACAGCTTGGCACCATTATGGCTGCAGTCAAATTCAAGTGCTTCAGTAGCTAATCAGGAACAGTGTGCCCCAGATTGGAAAAAAAATGAATGTGACCCCCCGCCCCCCCCCTAAATTTTATCCTCCTGTGAACAGTAGAATTTGCAATTTTGGGAGAGTAGCTTGTTAGATTCATATTGTGCTTGGAAGCTGATTCACCTTAAAGCTCGCTTATTACCCAGCCTTTCCATGGCAAACTTGCATAACATGTAGTGAAGTAGTGGACATGTTCATCCATTGAAAATGTGATTATATTCAAGGAGCTGTGGCCCACAGTTATGAAAGCTTAGTTCACCCAGGCAGACCACGTCAGATTCGGCGGCGATGTATGAACCTCGTTAGTGTTGAACATCATTCAATCAGGACTAGATAGATTTGTAGGCTGCAAGTGATACCATGATGTTTTAAGTTTTTCATCCATCCATTTTCAGTACCCGCTTGTCTTATGCAGGGTCGCAGTCCAGAGCCTATCCTAGAGGCTATGGGCACAAGGCAGGGATTCTATTAAAATATAACTTATCTGTGTTTTCAAGATGACAGTCTATTTAATACTGGGTTATTCCCTTATCATTCTAATAATGTGCTTTATATCTACAAATGAAGTTTTATCGAAACACTTTTTGATTAATGTAGAAGCCTTTAACTTTGTTGCCCTATGAATACATTTCTTGTTGCTGAAATTCATCCCTTCATTCTTCCAGGCTTGCTGGCCACTGTTCCTACTATTCAAGAGGAGGTAGAACCACCAGCGATGGAGGACTCGGGTGCCCACAGCAGCACTGGTACAACTGGTCTGTCCTGTTTGGATAATGTGCTGGGATAATGCTCCTGGAAGGAGAACAAAGAGGTCGATTAGCCTTTAGCTAATACCTCTTATTCTAATTAAATACAGGAAAAGTAAATGAATTTGAATGGAGGGCATGTAAATTAACTATAAGTTCTTCATTATTAATGATGTATTCAGTTAAATTCAGAACAGTATTTTAAAATAAATTTTAATAATGATGATGATTATAGTGCACCTTGGAGTACAATATTAGTTTCTATTATGTACTCCATCAGAACGGGGGACAAAATGCTGTCCAAATGGATAAATATTGAATTATTTGCGGTCATCATTGAAAATGCTGATGGCAAACACATTTGGTTGGTTGGGTTTAACAGGGCTGGTTCTGATGGCTTTTCCGTTACAGACGTTTGCCCCGCTCAGCCTAGCAGAAAGGCTTTGCTGAGGAAGAGGGAGAGGCCAGCAGAGACGCAGAGGGCAGCTGCATGCACACAGCCCAAGGTGCAGCGCATCAGCTCGGCAGAAGGGAGTGCAGATGATCAGCAGTAGCAGTATGTACCACTGGAACTGGCTTATGCTTCATATGAACTACCCAGGCTCTTAAGCTACATTGGTGCTTCCCAACACTGCAGATAAGGACTCCCTGTGTCTGGCTGAGTCCCTAAATACTCTGAGTAACTATGAGTAATTGAACATATTTTACTATTTCTGATCTTTCTTCTCAGGAATATTTTACAACTTACAAGTTCAGCTTCCCTGTGGTTCGTGACAGTCTGTGGTGTGACGTATGTGCTATGTGTCCCAGATGGCGCTGGCCGGACCTGGAGTGCAGCCTTCTGACGTGAGGCACGCAGGGTTTGCCTGATGTTCTCCTGCCCTGTGCTGCCCTCCTGTGCTCCCTGAGGTGTGAAAATGCTTCTTGACAGCAGCAGGCCTAAAAACAAATGCGAATCAACAGCACAAAGATCAGCATAAAAGTAATGTGATGGTCGAGAATCTCACTACAAGGTTACAGAAGATGCTCATGCCTGCCATTTCTGAATGTCTCTTGCATTTACAAAATGTTTGAGCAGTGTGGCGGTACTTATTTGTGGGTTTTTCCCGCTTTCTTTGTTATCCGTGTGGTTTGGATTGTCTTTAACATATCATGGCATTCCATTAAGCAATAAATCCAGAACACTCCAGTTTCCTAAATCAAAATTCAGTCTCTGCTGTTTGTACTGACTGTGCTGCCATCACATAATAGCTTAGGCATAATAATTATTCTCTGTATATTCTGTACTCATGGCATACAAAGAAGTATGAGAAAACACACATTGATCTGCATTTTTTTCATGATCTAAAGTATAAATTGTGTTAGATGCATAGACTTACGTACATGTGGGTTTTAGTAATTTAGTATTATTTAATCATGTGAAAAGTAAATAGCTTTTTAACAAGAAGTAATTTTTCATTTTTGTAAGTATCATATTGTTGTAGTCAATGAGGGGCTGTATATTACATCTGTGATCCCAAGAACAAGAGAGGACCATTACATTAGGTTTTTTGAAGAGGGGAATAGCTACATTTGGAAAATGTTTTTAATTATGTTTAGACTATATGTAGCTGCTTAGTCATTAGAAAATGCCACAATATGCTCATTCCAAGGAAAGACTTTTAACCCCGATTTAAGTCTGATTTCATTTTACTCTTGTAGTGTTATAAAAATAACATTTATTTGATTTCTGAATTGATCAAATGTTATAGTCACTTCTGTTTATAGCCCAGTTTAACATCACAAATGCAATACTTTTAGGTGGAAATTAGCGGGAGAACATTTTAAAATGAATTTGAGAAAACACTTCTTTACACAGCATGTAGTTAGAGTATGGAATAGTCTCCCTGTTAGTGTAGCACAAGCTACAACCCTGGGTTCCTTTAAATCAGAGCTGGATAAGATTTTAACAACTCTGAGGTATTAGTTAAGTTCTCCCCAAACGAGCCTGATGGGCCGAATGGCCTCCTCTCATTTGTAAATTTCTTATGTTCCTACATCTTCAAGTGGGTTCCATCTTGTTGAAGGGTGTTCAAAGGACAGTCAGAACGACAGCACAAAAGACCAGTTGCCTCACAAATAATTCAGTGCATCTCTTGGCAAATCGACAACCTAAGCATCCCGTCAAGTCTCCTGTCGACGTGGGAAGCTGAACGTGGACACGCCGTCCTATGAACACCTGATAAAAACAGGAGAAGCATGATTAAAGTGTTTAGGAAAAACACATTTTATTAGGTTTTTTGAGGAGGGGAATAGCTACATTTGGAAAATGTTTTTAATTATGTTTAGACTATATGTAGCTGCTTAGTCGTTAGAAAATGCCACAAGATGCTCATTCCAAGGAAAGACTTTTAACCCTGATTTTAGTCTGATTTCATTTTACTCTTGTACTGTTATTAAAAATACCATTTATTTGATTTCTGAATTGATCAAAAGTTTAGTCACTTCTGTTTATAGCCCAGTTAACATCACAAATGCAATACTTGTCTAGCTGGCACTAGAGAATGTATCACTCAACCAAAAAATAATGCACAAAAATCCAGTAATATTCACATAAAGTATTTATAGTTTGTATCAGTGGTATTCAAACAAAATAATCTCCCTCCAACCTTTTTAACCACAGTAACCAAAAGGCACCACCTTCTTCAGATGCTGGGTAAGTCTGTCAGACAAGGCATTATCTGCTGGATCATCAAAGAGCTAATTTCCAGGCAAACTGAGATATCTTTTCTGATCTGGAAGTGAGAATTGGTAAAACATTGACAAAAATAACACAGATTTGTCTGGAAATAATACTGGAGGTGCATTTAACTTCCAAGCCAAGTTTAAAATTACTGTATGTTTAGTAAATTGTAAAATAATTTCTGCATAGGCATGTACACCAGTATTAATTGAACCCTGCTCTTCTGGATCTGGCACAACTGGGTTAAGTTTGCACTATTTTAACAAGCATATTTGCCTAGATGTTTCAGAACAGTTCTGGGGTTGTGGGGGTTCCACCACACTCTTCATCAATGATCATGTGTGTTTTGGGATGCTGAATGTGAATCACCCACAAGAGCCAGACATGCTTCTTCCACTTAAGTGCTGCATTGCATTTTCACAAAATACAAAACATATTAACTTTATTGAGGTGCTGCTAACTATAATGTAAAGCCTCTTTGTTCCTACAAAACTCAAAACACAGGCCTAGAAATGCCATGAGCAGCAATTATGAACAGACATCCCTAACAAGTAAGGCCCATGCTTCATGAAATCTTTAAGAATGCTATATCTGCAAAATTATATTTCTGAAAATATGATTTTTAATCCATGAGGGCTTTTATGCTCTTGTGAAATGTATTGTAAATCTAAGTTTTACATTATTTGTAAAGTATAATTTTCTTTTTCTTAAGCTTCGGTAACTATCATGTGCCTCGTATCTATGTTCTTATCTATGTTAAATGTCAGGTGAGCTAGTAAAACAATATTTGTCAGGTTCCAGTAGCTGCAATTTTCAAGCAATACCACCGGGATGCTCAATAGATTGTTTGGAAATCAATTCTGTGTAATTAAGCAAAAAGAAGAGAAAAAAAAAAGCTCAAAAAATTACACCTGAAAATGGGTCAAGCTCTCAGGTCACCATGCACTGCAATGATAATGATAATGAGCTCTGTGCTGGTAATCACATTTTAACCATACTCAAAATGTAATGTAATCTTACTTTAAACCAGAACTTTCACAAACCTCCTGTCAGGGTTTTGTAGATGTAAAAGATGTACGTGTAGCCAGGGTGCTACATTCACACATATCTTGAAGCCGCATGTTCTACATCAGTGTGTCTCCTTCACTGTACGGATTTGAGATGTTTTTAAATAACAGCCATGAGGCTGCTGCTAATGGTGAGTCTACAGGACCACACCTCCAGGGTTGTGGGGTTCAACCTAGTCCCCAGCTGTGTGTGTCCATAAAGACTTATGAAATAAGGAGTTCCAGTTTTAAGCTGGAGCCTATCCCATAATGCACCAGGCTGGGGAATACCCTGAACAGGATTCTAGTCCACCACAGCATACACTATATATACAGTCAATTTAGAGTCACTGGCTCATCTAATCATGTTTTGAGATAGTATGAGACACACACAGAAATAGCATGCAAACTCCACACACACAGCTGGGGACGAGGTTCAACCCTACTACCCTAGAGGTGTGAGACCACCATGTTGATCTGGTAGTGAAGATGTCAAATATGGAAATGAAAGTGATGCTGCCAACGCCAGCTGCAAAGTGAAGTAGTTATGCTCTATTGAACATGCCATTCTGACAAGGCTCATAACCTTAGAACACATGTAGTAAATGGTGTCATGCTGAAGACACCAAAACATTACATCCCGTAAGGTGCATTGCCTGCAACGGAGACCTTTGCTGGATGACTTGTGCAGGTTGGAGATGGTTCCATACCACATGTCAGTGGGATGTGAATTAATGATGATGTTGCTGTGCAGTATGTACATGTAGGTACATGCTAACCCTGGAAATGAGCATTTAATTATCGAAGTTATCAATATTTAGAAATATTTAACATTTATTTTATGCGTACGTCCAAATAAATACAAGCGTATAATGATGTCAATTACAAGTTAAATAAGCGTAGTTAATTTGCAAAACAGCAAGGTTCACTGCAGACTAAGCTCATGAATTTCATACGAATGTTTATATGATCTATACAAGTATGTCTTTAAATATGAAAACAATATCGGTGCTGAAGTGAAATGAATGAAGTCAAACGCACAATTGCTTTTCTATTACTAGGGGTAATCAGGGACGCGCCCCGGGTTGCTGGTCGTTTCGTGATCCATCCATCCAGCCGCCCGCACCCCGCCCCAGTCACGCACAGGCTCCCAGCCCGTATCGCAACATCGCCGTATTAGCTTACTGCTGTCTCAGAGGTAACGCATGCATGGATGAATAAGGGTGCAAATGGCGGATAGAGACAAACGCACACCGGCATCACCTGGATCTCCCTTCAGTGGCTTGCACATTGTATCTCCTCCCCATTTCAAGTAAGCGGCTTTCTCTGGAGCATTTATTCACTGTCGCCGGGTGCGGAAAGATTACAGCTGGAAAGGGATCAAGCGCTCAGGTTGTAAGCGTGCGCTGCGATGCTAAATGCTTGTTGATATCACTGAGATCAGCAGCCTACGGCTTTTATTCAGCCCCTTCATTGCAAACGAGATTAATTTAAAAAAACACAATAATACCCTAAGTGGTGGAACGAATCCATTGAGAAACATTGTTTGTTGACATCTTTTCTGTCATATGTAAATTGAAGGGCGTAGCCTGGCCCGATCGCTTAGGTGGAGACGGTGAATAGCATTAGCCCACTGAAACAATATCCTTTCATTAATAGTCGCATGTTGAAATAAATATTAACTAAACGTAAGAATAAGATTCAATACAAGGTTACTGAAATTATATATTGTGTTTTGATACGCATGCTACATATTCAGGTACCTGATTCTGTTACTATAATTGTACCTTTGAGTTTAAAAAGACGTTGGGACAACATATTTGAAGCAAACGTTTAAATTGTTTAAATACCTTGCAGTTAGAGGTACCGAAATACGATGCATGGAATTAATAGTGGTTGGAAAACTTTCATACTATCGATACATCTAAAAAGAAATCAAATGCTCCGTGGCACCGGTCAGCTTACAGAAAATATCTGCATTCATTTAATAGCTTATTGCATCATAACTAGATCTGCATTGTGGGTCATGCTTTAAGGAAAACAGACACCCTCACTATAAAAACAAGGTGTTTGCTTTTATTAACACTGCTAGAGACAGCTAACAACTGACACAACAAGGGCACTCAGCGTAACCACTACACAGCCGCACCAAACCAAAAACACTACATTACAGCAAAATGCTCCAGCACTTAATTACTATTTGCAACATACTCAAATACATACATTAATTTATTGATGATATTACAACTTAAATGCTGCATAAGGCATGCTAGTATGTAAATGATTATGCCTCTGCTGCCCAGCCCATGGCGTCGCACTGGCCCCACCTAAGGGGTCAGTCGTCCCCAGTGACCACAAAGTCCCACAAATGCTACAGAGGCTGGTGTTGCCACTATGGCCGGCACGCTGCAGTCCTCGTTGCAGGGGGGTCAGGCCAGGGGCAGTACAGTGCCAGACGGTTCCTATGCAGCACCTCAGCCTTAGGTCGCTCTGGCAGCCACAAGTAATAAACGACAACAGTGAGGCACTGGAGGACCTCCCCCTCCAGTCTCCAGTGATTGCCCATCTTGGGTGACCTCCCCTTCTTGCGAATAAGGCAGTACATTTCAACTGGGTCCCTGTTGCCAAAGTCCTGGCCATGGCAGTATGTGTAAGCATCCTGCTGCAGAGTTGGCTTGCATGTGCCTCTTAGATGCCACCTGAGGCACCATAGGTACTTTGCAGATGAAGGGGAGTGGTGCGGTTCTTCACAATACCCAACCACTTGCACAACTGCAGACCTCGCCAAATACCTGCACCTCACCCATGCAGTTTCACCCCTAGTCATTGTGCAGCTCCTCCTGCTCACTGAAACATCAGGAAAAGCTCCCCCACGAGCTGTGGTCACTGTGCTGTGGATAGGAACCACTTAATCCATAACTATGAACACGTTGTGGTTCTTGGGGTCACTATACAGGGAGTGGGTCCTGGCATGTCCACACCAACTTTCTCCATTAGCAACTGATATGTCTGCAGCGGCCCTCTGAGCTGGCAGCTTGGTCCCTCTGAGTGTTGCATTTCCACAGAAATAGACAAACTGCTTGGTGTCCTGGCTGCAGCAAGGCTAACAGAAGTGGGATTGTGTAAGTATAGCACCCAGGTGAGGGAATGGCTGTTTGGTATGCAGCTGGAAGCACCTACGCTGGGGCCTCATTGAGTGCAGCTCTTTGAGTGCTGACAAAGTCTCGTACCCCTAGTAGTATAAGGTGAGACCTAGGAAAGTATAGAGCTCCACAATACTTTGCAGGGTCAGCCAGGCCTTTACCATGGCAGCCTTTCCTTGGTCCACCGCCACGTCCTCACCGCTTAGTACATGACCCAGGAGCTCCATCTTTTGGTGCAGGAGGGAGCATTTCCGGTGTTTACGGCCCAAGCGAGTTTTGCAGATGGCAGTGAAGACCATGCGCAGGTTGTTGAGTATTCCATCAAAATCAGCAGTGTGGGTGAACAGACACACTGGCTGTGTGGGATTTGAGCCAGTACTCACTCCATCAGCCTGGCTGAGGCTTTACAGACCCCGAAAGGCATGACCTGCCACAAGCTACTGCAGAGGCCTAAGGAGCTGAACCATGTCAATCACGGTGATATGATCCAGTGCATCATCGACCTGAGGTAGCTGGTGTGAGGCATAGGCCATAGTCAGAAAGTTTGAAAATTCCTACTGCCACCATCTCTAGGATGTGAACTGCAGGCTGTCGCTTTCCAAACCCAGCAACACCTTTACAGAGCCAATCCTTCTGCAGTGCAGTACTGAAGCCAGGTGAAACCAACGCTGTAACTAGCCTCCCTCTGCGGTTTGGCTTGGTTCCGGTATGCTTTCCATATATATATACACTCACCTAAAGGATTATTAGGAACACCATACTAATACGGTGTTTGACCCCCTTTCGCCTTCAGAA
>JAODJW010000086.1:208074-262041 GCA_026777045.1 Hyperopisus bebe
ATTAGGTGTTTTCTTTAATACTTGTGTATATATATATATATATATATATATATATATATATATAGACACACACACACTGTAAATAAGAATATTCAAGTTTTTGTTCAGTTCCTTTTGTGCAAAAGGAACATGTCAGTGTAGTCGTGCAGTTCATTGAGGAAATGTGAAGATTAGAGTTTACACCCATTCTGCATATGGCATGACCACCATGTACTGTAAAATAAAATTCTGTGTTCAGTTTTGAACCAATATGGGAAGCGATTTGTCTGGTATATCCTGGTTGTTCAATATAATCCCTGAAAGGACCTAAGGAGATGAGGAGTGACATCCCTTATTTGTTAAGATCGAAGTGGTGAGAACTTTAATTGCTGAAGGCATGCCTCTCCATTCAAGCAAACACAACGACACTGTGAGGAAAACCATGAGATTCTGAAAAGGCTGATTGATGCAATTTCTTTCTTAGGAGCCGGTATTTAGGGGATACAATGACAGTGAAAACTAGGGAAGAGAACTATATTTCCCACTATAATGATGTTATATCTTTTGTTGTTGTTTGTATTGCAGTACAGTAGTGGGCACATTTAACCAAAAAGTTAGCTTCAATAACCGCTAATCTGCTAACTCCAAAGTTTAACTCGATAACGCTAAACCGATAAACTACTTAAAAAATTTATAAGCTAACGATAACTGCTGACTTCTGACTTTTATCATATGAATTCAGCTTCAGTTTGGCTTTTAGCTCTGAAACCCTTAAAGACAAACCTAGAGAGCTTCATTTTTAACCTGTTTCACACTGAAGTCCCATCTGTAAGACTAGAGTGATTACCAGGGGATATTTAGGACTTACCCAATTGAATATGGTTGGATTAAATGAATTAATTTGCATAGAACTTTTCTTTCCATGATACTACGTTTGCGAGATATAAGTGTTTTTCTCTGAGAAGTTCTATTTCACACTTGGCCCATGCTGACATTTTCCCCACAGTGAAGCTGCTTGGGTACTAGAGACGGTGCCCTGAAGCTAATTGGTCTGTTAACAGATTACAAAGTTAGCAGAAATGCTAACGAAAAAAAGTTAGCTTCTCTAATTAGTGGTTAGCAGATTATCAGAACCCTGCTCACCACCATTGCAGTGTGATGTACAGCGAAACAGAAATGGAAAGCTGTGCAGCCTACTCATTAAAATAAAAGCCAAATCCATTTTAAAAACACTACCGGGTATGTAAATATGTAAATGGTAATCAAAAGCCATACCACAAGCTGTAGTTTTTGTCCTTTAAAAAAGTAGAGGAGAATAAATTTGGAATGGAAGACATATTATGTATTTAACATCTCTGACACTTCACTCAAAGATACTTTGTTGTTTGAATGCTTTGTTATAAAGACAGGGGCTCGGAAATGCATGCATATATTGTTTATTACCATGCGTGGTATTAAGAATTAGATGACCACAATGCCTCATTTTCACAATATAATTGGTTGAACCTTTGGGCATGTGGCAGATCTAGCAGAATTAGAGCAAGTTGGATTGGGCTGATACCCGATCCGTCTAATAGGTCAGGATTGGTGCCGATACTGATCTGAATATGGGATCGGTGCATCTCTGTTTTCAGTCTCTCTTCAGTAAATATACATTGAAATAAGTTTCGCAATAATAAATTGAATGATGTATTTATTTGACAATAGATTGACACATAATTAAACATAGATTTAATTAAGCAAACATAGACACATATAGTTAAAGATATGTCACAATATGTCACATACACCCCCATAACCAGGCGCCTGCAGTAGCTGTTGCAGCCATAGTTTCCAGCCCCAGTCTAGTATCATATTGTTCTTTTACACTGGAACAATACACACTGTGGTATTAATGTACAATATCTACAGTATTCTTTAGGTGTTTAATGAATGATGTTGAGAAGCAATGTTAAATATTCCTCCAAATTAAACAAGTAAATAATTGTTGATTGGTCAGTCATACTGTAGCTAATGGATGGGTTCTGGGCTCCATGCCCACAGTGCAGGGAGAATCGTGGATTATGTTACGGTCCATGTGCACCACAGGCATCGTGAAAATCACATTATTGTCATTTTCAGAGAGTGCAGCTCTTGGGGGGCTTGGAATGCTGTTATCTGTGTGCTAATGTGAAAATAATTAGGCTTGTGAATGTCAGAGGTGAATGTTCCCTCAATATATCCGAACCCACTTTGCACTGGAGTAGTTTTTAGATATTAGGGTGACCACGCAGACGTACGTGTTCAGGAACATGTTCAGGAAGACAATAAATTTCAGCATTTCAATTCTCTCTCTTTCTCTCTCTCTCTCTCTCTCTCACTCACTCTCTGTGGATTAAGCTTATATTACATAAAAATGTGATAAAAGCCTGTTTTTTTTACCTCGTGGGGACCATTTTTCAGGACCCCACAAAGATCTGTGAATGCAATCAAAAAAGTTAAAATGTCAAAAGTCTCTTATTTTGTTTGGTTACTTATGGTAGGGCTGGGTTGTGGTTAACCTCTTCATGTTGGGATTAGAGTTTTTCCCATAGATAAGAATGGAGAGTCCCCACAAAGATATATTTACAAACCTGTGTGTATGTTTGTGTGTTTGTGTTTTAGATGCCTATGGGAAATGTATGTGTGTATACTGAAGTGACTTCTCACACCCTGGAAGGATGCACAATGATGAAATGTATATTTATTGTCAAATGTAATAAATGCACTCAAATCTTTTTTTCTTTTATCAAGAGTTTTTTTTATCAGAGGTGGACATTTCTGGTCCAGAAAGTAAAAATCCAGACAAAGATTGTGTTTCAACCAACCAGCTGAGTACTCTGTGACTGAATCTTTATACTCAGCTGGCCAAGACAACATCTATTTCAGAAAAGGCCTTGTATATTTCAGTAAGACAATGTCCTACGTCATTCTGTGTGTATGACAATAGCATGGCTCCGTAGTAGAAGAGTCCAAGTGCTAGACTGGCTTGTCTGCAGAGCAGACCTGTCACCCACTGAAAACATTTGCCACATCATGAAAGAAAAATACAACAAAAGAAACCCTGAATTGTTGAGCAGCTTAAATCCTATAACAGACAAGAATGGGACAACATTTCACAATCAAAACTCCAGCAACTGGTCTCCTCAGTTCCCAAACACTTACAGAGTATTTTTAAGAAGAGGTGAGGCAACACAATGGCATACTGTACATGCCCCATCCCACCCTTTTTTGAAACGTGTTGCTGCAAATTCAAATCTAGCATATATTTGTCATAAATCTATAACATTTCTTAGTTGCAACATTTGATATGTTGTCCGTGTTCTTTTTTCAGTTAAATATGGATTTATGTGATTTGTAAGTCATTGAATTCTGTTTTTAGGTACATTTTACACAGTCCCAACTTTTTTGGAAACAGAGTTTGGAACAGCAGGGCCGTCGTGTCTCTGGTTGTGAGGGACTTGTGGGTCAGTGGGCAATTATCAAAACAAAAGTGGTTGTAATGTCATGAGGTAATGCAGACGAGTGACTTGGTAGGTCAGTGGCTTAACTGATGGAAACCTCAGCTGGGTCTGCTAATGGCCACTTAGGCCAGGCCTATAACCTTACCTGTTAAAGGGGTTTCCTAGCCATTGTGCTATCATGGGAGCTCAGATCCCACAAAACTGCTGCTGAGCACATTGCTGATGTCTAGCTGTAAATATCCTACACTTCATCACTTGATGCTCTTATTTTTTCTCACACAAGAATATGAAAGGATTTTCCAGAATTATACTTCATGCTTAATTCTAATTAGTTTTTTTCCTCCATCTTCTAAGCACTGGAACTTATTTCAGGCAGCACATGGTCCACGGCTGGGGAGCGTGTTGGGTGGGAGGCCAGACCACCACAGGATACTCACTAAAGAGAGGCATCTTACAGCCCTTTTGTTACCCCATGGTGACTACATTTTTAATTTCAAGACAGCTGTAATTACAATGTTATTATTAGTTGATGCTTTGTAGCAAACATGTAAGCAACAGTTGTGTGGATTACAGTAAAATCCAACATCACTTAACGACAGGGATGCGTTCTGAGAAATGCATTGTTAGGCGATTTTGTCATTGTGCGAATATCGACTTACACACTATGTGTAACACAGTATACTGCTTTACAGTAAACTTTTTACATAACTAATAAGTGTACACTGTAAAACAACAATACAAAGTATAGTAAATACACAAACCAGTAACATTGTCATTATCAAGTATTATAATCTAAGGGACCACTATCATATATGCGTTCCTTCTGACCAAAACGTTATACGACACATGACTGTACATCATATCTCTTAATGTATTTTAATTAGGAATGTGGGGTAAATGATTAGTGACAGAGAAAAAAGCATGCCAGCTAGTTTTTTGATCTGGATTGTGCGTGGCCAGAATCCTGGGATAATGCAGTGTAAGCCCACTAAGGCACAGCATCAGCGCACAAGGCACCAAAAAGCTGTCAGAGCATCATAACAAATTACATGCAACCTCACAAATGCGCCAGCTTCACTGCCTGAGGCTTGGGCAGACGAGCTTAAATGCAGTTATACACTGGCAGTGCACAGACAGCCAGGCTGTTTTCAAGTAAGCAGGTATGACACAGCTATTACAGCTTTTCTTGCCAGACACTTTTTAATTACCATATTCAGTCTGTTTTTGCCTCTCAGAAGAAAATGCCATTTGTATTTTAAAAGAATTGTCAACAGCATTTTTTTTTCTCTGAATGATGCCCAGCCTGAGCATGATTTTCTGGTGGTGTGTCTATGAACTGACAGATAACTGTGTTCCCTGGACTTTGGGGAATACATACAGTATGGTCTTAGCACCAGTCCAGCACATCTTCTGTGTGTAAGGTGATAACTCAAAAATCGTTTGATTGACATGTGAATCTAAGTCAAAAAGTATTTGACAGATTTTTTTCAGTGTTTGCAGACATGTTGTAAGGGTGAAGCTTTGGATCTGATTGAATTTTGAGACATATTGCACCAAAATTGAAGCAGCACCACCTAGTGGCTGCAAAGAGAAGAGCAGCCTCAGACACTTGATCTTGCCAGCATGATAACTCAAGAATCATTTGCCCAAACTTTTCCCAACTTCTCAGACACATTGTATGGCAGAAGATGTGAACCAATTCAAATTCTGAGACAAATCAAACCAAAATTAAAGCAACAGTGCTTAGTGACAGCAAAGAGAAGGATGAGATGCTTAATGGGTTACCTTTCTTAACACGATCAACCTATTTGTTATTATTACTGTATTTACCCACTTATCTTCACAAAAATATGAAATGAAAATCTGCATTAAAAAGTACACTTATTCAGATCCAAAATTAAATGCAATGACAGTTGGGTAGCAAATTTCAGAACTGAAAGATAGAAGGCAGCTGAGAGCAAAAACGAAGCCTGCAGCCGCCATCTTGTGAATACAGCCACCTGCTAAAAAATATTCCATGGGTCTTTAACAAAGTTCCCAGGAACATTGTACTGTTGGGCATGAAATGATTTTCTGAATATTGTATAATAAAGTTTACAGTATATGGATTTTCCATCTCTAGCCTCCCCATTCGGCAAATTTTACTCATATCAGTCCAGTAGCCGGTCAGCAAATTAAGCTCTGTAGGGTAGTAAATTTCCAGGAGTAGGGTTGGTGACCACTGCTCTGCATTGTTCGCAGAATTATTAGGTAAGTCCTATTCCTGGAGGTAATTTTTTCCACAAGTTGGGCAGACTTATAAACGTAAATTCAGAAGATTTCTCTTGCCCCAAAATGTATTCAAAGGGAAAATATTACATTAGTTGGTCACAAACAAAAATAAAAGAAAAATATTTGATTATCAGTATGCACAATTATTAGGCAGTCAGAAACTAAGTGGATTTTTCCATGCACCATCAGCAGAAATAATAAAAACAGTTTTAGGTATTCATTTCATATAAGGAATAACAAACTATTTACCCAGATTAATGTTCTGTATAGCCACCTTTCTTCTCAATAACAATCATGAGCCTGTTTGATTGCATCCTGTATCAGCTGAGGTAGCTAATGTGAAGTGTGCTGTTTGCCATCTTGGTAAATGTCACACTTCAGTAAAGCCCAGTAGTTCTCTATGGGGGTTAAGTAAGGCGTTGGGGGGGGGGGCGGGGGGGGCAGGCAGGTCATAATTCAATCTCCTTTAAAGCCTTTCTTGGCCAGTCTATGGAATACTTTGATGCTTGGGAAGGGGCATGGTCCTGTATGAATATCATAGCCTTTCTGAAAGCTGCTGACTTCATCAACTACAAGGTGGTGAGTGTGTGAGGAATGCGGATTAGATGGGCAGAGTAGGTGATCGGGCTGTCTGGGGAGTCCAAAAAATGCAAGAACACAGTTTAAAGCCTAACCCTTCTGTCCTTGCCCACCTTAAGGTGATGGCTCTGTTTTGATCCATTGTTTTCTTTGCAGGCCCCATCTTTCATTTGCAGTTTGCCTCCCCAGCGTTCACTCCCCGCATTTCATGTAGTCAGATCACTTCTCCCATGGGGCAACAGCAGCTTGGCTCTGCTGTCTTCATGGTGAGGTGTTCGCAGGAGTGCATGGTGAAGGGGCGTGCCCCAACACTGGTCTCCATGGTGATGGCAGATTCACTCTGCTGGGACGGGTTTCATCCAAGTCTCACTGAGACGTGGTGGGGGCGGGCAGCGGCTCACGCTGTTGCCATGTGTCCTGTATTGCTCTGCTGCTTCCGTCCTTCTGTGCCACAGGGCGGGTGGGGGGGGGCTTGCTGGAACAAGAGGTTTTTGGCCTCAGTTTGCCGATCCTCACCCAGAGGGGTTCAGAATATCAGGGCAATGGAGCCTCAGAAAGAATCCTGACTCAGGACTACTGTAGATAAGCCCTTTCATTTTCTGCTCTCTTTCTGTATTTGTAGAAATACACTCCACTCTCGCTGTCTGTGGTGTGTGTTCAGTGTTGGTTATTCAATGTACATTCACTCTTAGCAGCAGTTACTATAGCTCTCAGCTGGCATTATGATAGATCCCCTGAGCAAAGGCGTTGAGTGCAGTTTGGCCTAGAGTCTGACCTGCCATCTCCTGGCGTCTGATACAGGCAGCACAGCTGGCAGAGAGGAGAGCAGATCGTTTCTCAGTGAGGTCATAGTGGGAATGGGACATGTATTACTGCCCATTATTCTTTACTGAAATTTGTCTTTCCAGTCACCTCCAGCCATTGTTCTTTTCTGAAACAAGTCTCAGTATTTTTAAAATGTTCTCACTCCATGAGGGGTTGTAGATTTAAAGTACAGATGGCACAATATAATATTTTTCTGGTCTGATACTGTAGGCCTATACCGGTACCAATCTGATATTTTTTCCCCTTTATCAATACTAAGCATTAAATAAAAGATTTGTTCAATACATTTCAATCAACATGATAACATGTCTGCATTTAGTGTTGCAGCAGCATTGTTTGAGTATGAAAAGAATAGGAAATTATAATGGTCATGTTGCTCAAACCAAAGCTATGCCATTAGGCCACAGTAAGACATCAGCGACCAATATGATTTACGCAAGGCTGCTTCTTTGTTTTATTCTCACAAAAATAAGAACAGAAAACAGAAACACAAAAACAGAAATATTTCTTAAAGTGTGAATTGTGCAATCTGTTGGCAAATTCAATATAATAAAGAAATATATCATATAAATATCACTGTATACTCCAACTAACCACTTCTAGTAAAAATGTGCATATACTGTAAGTTTCCAGTACAAAATATACAAAGGCGCACAGATAAAACTTGTAAGTAGTAATTAACCAAACATTAGAAATAATACAAGTCTGAAGACATCAAATTTCTCTAAATTTTGCTGTGTTCAGACTTAAGAAAAATCTACACTGGCCTTACATACACACACTCCGCAGTTTTGCTTTTTCTTCCTGCAGTGTGCAGTACAGTAACATTTCCACTCCCGCCCGATATCTGATCCATTTTTTGCCCGATACCTACAGTGGGTATTGGATCAGTGCCATCTGTAGTTTAAAGCATTTAGTGTATATGACATGCTTGAGACATTGTAAACAATATATTAATATGCTGTTAGCTTAGCCCACTATGCACTCACTTCCAGTTATTTTGCAGACTTGCTGCCGTCCTGCTCTTGGCCCTTTATCTCATTCATTTTTAAAGGCAGAAATAAGGCAGTAAAAGGCTTCAGGACTTGTTTGGGTGTCAGCATATGCGCCGCAGTGCCTGGCAGTGACATTGAAGCATTGTCCGCACATACAGGGAGTTTCTTCCAGAATGCGGGCTGTGTTGTCTGTGCGAGGTCTTAAATCATAGATTTGAGCTGCAGTTTTACTTTTTATCACCAGGGGTCGTCCTTGCTCGGTCTATTTTCCAACCATTCATCCAGGAATGTAGGGGGACTGGATAATCCATGTCAGGCAGGACACTTTGACCTAAAACAGGATTTGTAAACTACCATTTCAATTAAAAAGACCTGTATTTCACTTAAGCGCTGAGTTCTTGCTGTGTGCTGATTGGTCAGTCTCCTGTAACCATACATGTGTCATTAATATTAATGTAAAACAGATGGATGAGTCTTTCAATGAATGAGAAAAACCAGTCAAAGCACAAGAAAAGCAGAACTATATACTCCTGAACAAGCACAGGAGCTGTTCAGTTTTAAAGTAGTATGTAAAACCTGAAGTAGCTCAAAGTACCCTCGCTGACATAGATTATCTGGTCATCCTACAGAGAGGGGACCAAGAGTCTATCCCATTCAGCATAGGGCACAAGGGATGCCAGTCCATTGCAGAGCACACAAACATACACTGTGGGGATGTTAGAGACAACAGTTAGCTAACTTGCCTTTATCACTGTGTCACTAAGCCACTGTTTTCATATTTGCTTGCAAGCTATGTGGATATATTACAATCCTTTGTGTGATGTAACACTATTTTGTATAATTTTATGTATAATTTACTTTACTAAATGAATACATTATATTTTGTAAAAACACTGATTGGAAGAACACTTTTGGAGAAAACATAGCCAGATGTCCATTGGTTTATTTAGAAAATGTTTTTATTTAGAAAAACTGGCATTAGATCCAGGATGTCCCTGTGCTTTTGTGCTCTGTACTGCATGAGACAGACTCTAGACCCTTGCAGTGATCGTGTACTGGATATGTGATTGTACACTTGCAGCTTTTAATTGGCTACACTTGGAGAGGGCTTAGCATTCTATAGAGATTCCAGTTATTTGTTATGCACTATAGAGATGAGGCGTTTTAAAGTTGTTTTCTCTCAACAGTTTTGTCTGTAAAGTCATGACCCCAGGGTGACCACATTCTGTCTCGGAAACCTACTTTCTCTCTCTATCCTTGGAATGAGTGTCAGAGAGGTTTGGTTGGTATTTCAAGGGAAGCCTTATGGCCAGGCTGTAGTAGCTATAAACCACCTGCAGGTTTCTCACCCAGTAATGCTGAGAGCAGAGAGCATGAGGCTGTGCTGTTCCCAGATTTCCTCAGTAAAATGCTCTGAAAAATTAATCAGACCCTCTGTAAGATCAGCTGGTTTTTGAAACTACAAAATGACATGAACACATTCTTAATCCACAATATTTTATTTAAAAAAACTCATCAAAAGTAAAACATTTATATAGGATGTGTACCTTTTACTGATGATGTTGTAGAAGACAATGAATTCAGAAGCATTTTAATACTTGAATGTTCATTGGACCCACCTTTGCAGAGAACTACAGATGAAATATTTTTGGGTATTTCTCTTTTTTATATATATCACAGGCTACATATCGGCGAGTATATTTTGTGCTGTATTGCGGGTTCATCTTCCGGTAGTGAGTCAATGGTGAAATCTAAATTGGTTTAAATATTTGCGCATACTTGGATGAATGGAAATGTATGAAATTATATTGAGTGGACATTCTGTCATTGATCTTTTAGGTTTGTCTCTATTGTTTTATAGTTTTATTGTATTATGAACCTGTGTTTGTCATTGCAGAATAATTTGTCCTGGTTTCTCTATCCTTCCATGTTGATCATTCTGTTAAATCAAGGATTGTCTCCACTGTGTGGAAATGCTGGGTCTTGCTGAAATAACCCGTCTGTCCTGCATGTCCTTCCACTCCAATGCTTGACTTTATAACTCAAAGGCAGAGCACTAAAAATAGGAATGTGATTCTTCTGTCCCCTTTGTCCACGTACTAACCTTGGATAAGGGCAGGGAGTGGTTAGGAGGATCCCCATCAGACTGGGGGAGTATCTGGAAGATGGAGAAGGCATATGACTGCACATGGTGCTGACCTCGCAGCTATCCTCAGTGACGATGAGGAGGCTCATCCCTCTGTGGTTGTCATTGATCAAGCGGATCCTGGGTTCTGTTTTTCCAGAGGGGCACTGACAGACCAAGAGGGCAACCTGAGCTGAATCAATCCACCATTAATAATTGAGGAGGCAAGCTTTTTAGTGAAGTGTCTTCAGCTAACATTCAAGCTGTGCATTTAGCATTTTTTTTCTGTACAGGGCAGCATTTTCCCCTTCAGTGGGTGGTAATTCTGATGGTCCTGGGACAACGTAAATAAAAAAACACAGAGTAGACATTGGAGTAGAGTGAGATACGTTACATAATAACAAATTTAGTCTGCAGTCTGCTCACTGCTGCTTCGCGGACCGGGAGATCCAGGAAACGCGAATGGCACTCAGGATACCAGCTAGCTTCATAATAGCCTGATAAATTTATCCAGTCTCCTTCACGAGCCGCCGAGCGTATGCTGCTTAGTGTCATCATGGAGTCAGACAAGGAAGGAGAGAGCTGGATGGAGGATCAGTGGGAGAAATGGTAGGAAACACATCTGGCAAGTTTCTGGCTTTTTGCTTAGAGCAGTGTAGTGCTGTTGTAACTTGTGTGTGTGTGTGTGTGTGTGTATGTGTGTGCACGCGTGAGTTTGTGTGCATGTGTCGGGATTGCTGATGGCTTGCAGCTCTCTACAGCTCTGCTAGGGAGCAATGCCCTTGAAAATGAGAAAAAAATACGAGGTTTATACTAAAAGTTACTGAATCATGATTACCTCTCTTGTGACGGGTATGCATTTCAGTGCACTGGGGATGAATGTAAGAGTTGTAAATGTTATACAGAAAAAACCTGTACTGTTGTGTTGGAAGTTTTATAGGTGTGAGCAGTGATTCGTACAGGCTATGCAACTCAGTTATGCCGCTATATGTAAACAGACAGGGGAGAAAAATACCAGCTTTTCAGTTTATCCACAAGTGGAAGACTGCATTGGAAATCTAGCAGTTAACTAGTATATTAAGCTGCCACGGGTAGCATATATGAATATTATATATGAGTGTTATGGCCACTACAGGACAACAGATTGCTTATATAAGTAAAGTTCCATCAGGGTGGTGTAATTATGATATTTCAATGATTAAGCATGGAAGTAATCTGCTAAAAATGTATGGTATTGGTAACATGTTTATCATACTACAAAATAATGTGCTCCAGTGTAGCCTAATATTAAATCTCATGGGGGGGGGGGGTGTGATATCAGTGCCTTTCGAATCTTGTTTTATGTAAATTCTGCATTGCAGTCACAGCTAATCAGAGAGAAGTGTTTTATGATTGTGTTTTAGAAAAGAGAATACTCCAGAAAAAAAGGAATTCACAGGTGCTCTAAAATTTATCCATACACGCTGTTCCTGTTTTATGTTGATTGAGAAAAACATCACTTGTTTCCAGTGTGGAGTTCAGTGTCATTGCATCTGGATGTACTAAATCATTAATACCTAATATTCCCAGCCTGCACCTCGTCAGATTTGTCCGGACATTGTGTTACACTCTTGAGTCTTTTATTTATTCCAGTTCCTAGTTCTGTTCCATGTGTGACATGTTCAGTAACTGGAATCAAGGTTTTTTTCTGTTTCAGTAATTACAGGAAAAGTGTGTTCCTTGTGTAGGGATTTTAAAATGGCATTTTGACTCCAAATTGCTGAGTCATTTGAGAGGTTCTACTGCATATAGTGGGGTTGCATTTCTGCATCTTTCAGAGGCTTTGTACCGTTGATGTTCTTTTTGGGGAAGCATCTGGCATGGGCAGAACAACTCATTGCCTTATGTGGTATGAAAGAAGTTCTAATTTGAACCTCTAATCTTTCTTTGCTGAGAACTTTCTTTGCCCAGAACTTAAAGGCAGCAACTAGGTTTCAAGCCTCACTGTCAACCAGCCAACTGGTGGAAAAGTGACCTCTGCCCTTCTGTTATTGCCCAAAGCTCTTCTCTTAGTCAGTGTTCCACACTGACTTATAATTCTTCCCCATTGGATCAAATTTCCGTAATGACCTCACAGAATATTGCTTTCAAGATCCTCAGGAGAGCTATTAAGACAACTGAGTATGCACTGGCCAGTTATAAGGGGGAAACCAGGGTAAAGATCTGTTCAACTTAATGTGGTGACTTTGTTTAATATACACAATATAAACATAATTCTGAATGTTCTAACAAAAGAAAAGGACCACCAATATAAAAAAGTTTCAAACTCTGTTTTTTTTGCACTGTGTGCTATGACTATAGAGGCTATACCAGGTTCCGTAGGATGTAATCACATGTAATCAATATCAAATTAGCTATAACTTCAGTATTGTGGAAGATTGTCACATAAGAATGTTCTCTACAATTTCAAGAGGTATTGGATAGATTAACTGCAATTGTGAAAGTTAATAAATGTGTTTTTACCTGAATGCTCTGAGTTCTAGTTGTGAAATTACACTTACTGATTTAATGCACATTCCACCTATATCCCAATTTGCAGAATCTTTTCCCATCAATTAGGTGGTTACTTGTATTCCTTTGTATGTGTATTTTATTTATTTTCTTTTGCACTATAACCATCATTTTCCGTGACATAACAGTAGAAACGTATCACATTAACAGGGTCAAATGTCATCTGCTTTCACCCTTTCTTTGGCTTCCACTAAGTGGTCCTCCCTATGAGCCATAGCATACTCCTGAGTACTCCACTTTACTCCCATAGTCCATAAACATGCAGTTAAAGGCTAAATGGTCTCTCCATATTTACTATATTGTATAATGGTGTGAGTACTGTATGTGCATGTATGTGCCTTGCAATGGACTGGCGTCGTGTCCAGGGTGTCCCGCTGCCTTTAAGGACCCCTAGGCCCTCACTAGAATGAACAGTTGAAAGAGAGATGGATGGAATGTCACTTCTGGTTCTGTGGAGTAGTACTGCTGGATTTCTCAGTCTCTCTGACTTTTCAGGAGCGTTAAAAACCTCAGGAATTTATTGATTGATTCATTGATTTAGTTAATTAATTAATAGATTAATTCATGGGTTTAATGAATGGGTTTCAGCTCACATACAGTGCAACCCAAACACATTCTGTCGTTCTATTGCTGCATTAAGATTTCCTGTTGTGGGGTCACAGCGGGATGTCATATAAATCTTCCAACTTCAGGGTTCCTTGGATATCACTATAAAGCTACCGTCCAGTTGTTTAGTTATTAGACCAGTTTTCATCGTTTTATAAGCCTTGCCCAGTGTCCTCTGGTCACGAGTTCAGTTGATTACTGCACACAGTTGAAGGACATCTCAGGCTTCTCCTTGACAAACAGGAAATTCGCCTGTTATGGTTTACACTAGGAAGAGATGTCAACAAAATTTCATAATATGGAACTATGATGACATTAAAGCTTTCTTGGTTACTAACCCAGGAAGTCAGAATGTTCTGGTCCCCTCAAAGCTTTCCTAATGTTTCTGGCTACCCCTTGTAGGTTCTGGCCGTTCCACCTAGTGCTCCCAGCTCTAGTGACCTAAAAAGCCATTTCCTTTCACTTTTTCACTAATAACACAAGGGATGTGGCAGCTCAGCCAAACCCCAAATAGTGACTTTTGTCTAACATTACAGCCAGGAAGAAGATATTTTTGCTAATACAATATCAATTCATGGAGCAATCTATGCTGATAATAAGGGATCTATAAGAAAAATAGTAAGATCGCCTTTGTATTTTTTTAGTGAATAAACTAACAGGAAAATTGCATAGTTCTCAGTTTTATCCATCACTGGATACTCAGCTTTGTGAGCAATATCTGCTTAATTTCAGTCATCTTTAATTTTAGGTTCATTATGTGTGTCATAATGTTTCAAAGTTTTAATGTTGTAACACCCAATATTATAAATCTGCATGGAAAGTGTATTATTTGGTACACTCTGTGGCTTTTCAGTGCTCAAGCCTCAAATTGTTTTCTTTTCTCAAAATAAATATTTTTCTAAGGGCATTTAAATGTAGAAAGACACGTAGCTCTCTTTCCATTTGGCAGTTCATGTGTATTGACAGTGATTGTAATGAAACTTCTCACAATAAATGTTTATCTCAGTTGTGTGCTTGAAAATTGCTCTGTACTCTGTCTTGCATGTTCTTTCGATCTGATGAGCCAGGAGTTAATGGCAGCTGTGATCAATGGTGACTTTGATTAGGAATGCTTTTGCGATGGAAAATCTGCAAGTACAAATACTCTTCCTGGTTTGTCTATTCCTGATACTTTTCTCCACGTACGGCACATATTAGCAGCTTTTGTGTTATAATTGGCACAGTCGTAAATGTGATCATGCAGCCAGAAACAATAGATTTATAAATCATGTGGATGCACTGAAATACTCTACGCTGTATTGGTTCCACTTAAGCAGGAAAATAATTACAGCTTTAAGCAGCACATCTCTGAGAATGTGCTTAAGAGTGAAATTGTAACATAATTCCAATATTGGTATAAATGCTGCTTTGGGAGACTGAATCTGTTGTGTGTTCTTCTAGCTCAGGCACTTCTCCTCCGCATTTACAGTAAATATAAAAATCCTACACACCCCTGTTAAAATGACAGATTTTTGTGATGTAAAAAAAATTAGGCCACGATAAATCATTTAAAAACTTTTCTCACCTTAATTGACCTATAATCTGTACAAGTCAATTGAAAAACAAACAAATCTGTTAGGGCAAAAATAAAGAAACGTACAATAAGCTGGCATAAGTGTGCACCCCCTTAAACTAACACTTTGAAGCACCTTTTCATTTAATTCCAGCATTCAGGCTTTTTGGTTAGGAGTCTATCAGCATGCCACATCTTGACTTGGCAATATTTACCCACACTTCCTTGCAGAAGTGCTCCAAATCTGTCAGATCTCTCGTGCAGAACCCTATTCAGGTCACCCCACCGATTTTCAAATGGATTTATGTCTGGCCTCTGGCTGGGCCATTCCAAAATTTAAATTTTCTTCTGGTGAACCCATTCTTTTGTTGATTTTGATGAACGTTTGGGGTCTTATGACTAAAGCCCCAGTTCCAGCTAAAGGAAAACAACCCCAGTGCATGATGCTGCCCCCACCATGCTTCACCGTGGCTATGGTGCTCTTTTGGTGCTCCACAGGGTTGTTTTTGCACCAAACATACCTTTTGGAATTGTGTCTAGAAAGTTCAACCTTGTTTTCATCAGACCATAAAACATTTTCCCACATGCTTTTGGGAGACTTGAATTTTGCTGCAGTATCTGAGACTTAGGACAGTATCTTAAGCTTATTTTGGGAGAATTGTATTTATTTATTTTTTATTTAGCTGGGCCTGAATGCTTTTCTTTGTCCCAAACGGTGTCCATCTTGCAACCCTACCCCATAGTCCAGACATATGGAGAATACGGGAGATTGTTGTCACATGTAGTACTCAATCATTACTTGTCAGAAATTCCTGCAGCTCCTTCAGTGTTGCTGTAGGCCTCTTGGCAGCTTCCTGGACCAGTTTTCCATCTTGTCTTTTTATTAATTTTGGAGGGACGTCCAGTTCTTGGTAACGTCACTATTGTCCCATATTTTCTCCACTTCTTGATAACTGTCTTCAGCGTTCCATGGTACAGTATATCTAATGCTGTTTGAATTTTTTGTACCCTTCTGCTGAATGATACCATTCAACAATGAGATCCCTTTTAATGCTTTGTAAGCTCTGTGGCTTTTGCTGTAGGATGCAACTGAGTAAATGTCACTTTAATTGATGCCAGTATGCACCCCAAAAGCCTGAATGCTGTAATTAAATCAAAAGGTGCTTCAACAAAGTATTAGTTTAAGGGAGTGCACACTTATGCAACAAGCTTATTGTATGTTTTTTGTTTTTTATGTTTTCCCTCTAACAGATTAGTTTGTTTTTTAATTGAATTGTACAGGTTATAGGTCAAGTAAAGGTGGGAAAAGCTTTGAAACAATTTATCCTGGTCTCATTTTTTGCATCACAAAAACCTGCCATTTTAACAGACGTGTGTGCTCTTCTTACAGTACATACACTGAAAGTGCCTGAAAGTAAAACACAGTCTGAAAAGCTCCTGAGCCTTTAGACACTGTCTCAGAAACATGACCACTGGTTGTACTCCCTGCCAGGCTGACCCATGACATCAGTCTGGATGAGTTTGAGGATGAAGACCTATCTGAAATCACTGAGATTGCTGATGAGTGCGGCATGAGCCTTAACTGCAATAGCCTGGACATAAAGGTAAGGGGTGAATCCTTTCAGAAAATATTTAATAATTCTCCCTTTTCCAAGTTTTATATTTCAAATTTACCCTGACATTCACCCGAATATTTCCCCTGCTTTTAGTATTATTATTAAAACAAGACATTTTCATAAAACATTTTCTGTCAGGCAGATTTGGGTTTATATAAAAGAATATATCAAACAATGGTCTAAAGTGGGCTTCATTTTTTTTTTTAGTTACTGCGCCTTTATCTAGTCTAGTGCTGCATCGCTTCACGATCATTTTTTAGAGAATAAATAGTAAATAACACACAGTTAGCAAGTTGTGTACATCCAGTGCCATGTGTGATTATCTTTATTACATTAATGATTAATGGCAAAGAACAGTCCTCTTATAATAGTACTCCATTCTGTTTACATGTGTGAAAGAGATGACTTGTATTTTCCAAAGAAACAACTATTACTACTCCAGCATTCATGAGACATGCTTTGAATTATGGGAAAACTGCACTGGCACAGATGCGCGTGTCAACACCCTGAAAATGTTATTTTTTTACTGCATGCTTGTTTTCTACTGGTTGTATTCCATCATGCTCTTAATAATTAATAAACATAAAACACGTTTCATACTGAATTTGTATATTTATACCCTGTTCTCTTAAGGTGCAGGTATTCTCAGCCAGTGTGTATAGTGTAGACAAGGCAGAACTTGCATATTCTGATATTTACTGGATCAATTCAAGTTAAAGGTTTATAATAATAATAAAAATAATGGTGTAATAGGTGAAGTTTGTTACAGTTCAGACAGAAGTAGCAAATAACACCTTAAAAGCAAATTCCTATGTATTGAGGCAAAAGGAAATTGCAGGATTGCTGTTGTTATTTAAAGGGTAGGACTTTTCTCATCCTTATAGCTGCTGTGCAACTACAGTGAATTAATACATCAGCAATAAGGTCAAATATAACTCCAAAGAACAATGGCTATGTTCTATAAATAATTTATGAAAAAAAAATCATTGCTGTTCGCTATTCTTTCAAAATCAGCAAATCCGTGTTCATCTTTCACCCTTGCATGGAATGAAAAAGGACATATTAGTTGCATTACTGTTGGAAGAATTGATTCTGTAAATTGATTTTTGAACTAAAAGCGCATGAGTTAAGTAAATGATTGCTGACAGAATCCTCAGATTTAATTTAACTGTGAAGTTCTTTATGCTTCATGCTGTGTATTTACATCATGTTTATTAATTTCATGTTTCGTATATCAATTCATGTATCATAATTCATCATAGACCAAATATCAAATGGACAGCACCTTGTTAATCAGAAATTCAAGAGTTTTTTCAACGTTTTTGCATGGACCTAATTGATAATGAATCAGAATCTAATCTAGAAGCTGACAGGACAAGCAGTTTCAAGTCTTGTAGGTTTGTTTTCAAGGTTTGGTTTCGATATTGGTAGGGACAAAATCAGCCCCAACCCCCTGACCCCCAAAGACATGGGGTAATACCACAATATTGTCCATACTGTCCATACCCAAATCTGTGCTGGTATCAAGACATTGACATCATTTTGACTAACTGCAAATTGAAATTCGCTTTTTGCTTAATTTGCCTTAAATGTGTACTAAATTCCACTTGTAATGAGATAATCCAGTCAGTACCAGCTGGTGGGGGATTAAGTTCTAACCACACAGTTACAATGACTTCTGTCTGTATGTATCAGTGTCATAAGCATGCTCTGTGATTCACTCATATAGTGCACTTTCAGGAAAGATCTGGTTACCATGGAAATAGGATTCCTTGCCCTATGGTTGGTTCATTAGTATCCCTGAACCTCTAACAGATAATTTCATGAATAAGAGGCTTTAGCTTCCCAGACATTCTCAGTAATGCAAGTAGTGTTTTCCAAAATAGAAAGTTTATTTAATTTTCTCATTACATGAACTATATATTTCAGTCATCTCCGTTATAGATACTGTAACTGAACCACTTGTTCAACGTTTTCAAATAAACATGTTGAACCATAGCTACATTTCATCTGCATCCATGTTCCTAATTCATCCTATGTGTCTTTTCTTTGTAAGGCCCTCTTATTGATTTCCCATAGTATCACTATAATGCATGTCATATACATTATAATGCAACATGGACTCTTCCCATGGTTTCCATCAGAGTTGTAGGTATACCGCAGCCCACTTCACGGAAGCCCACCACATTCTCCAGCCAAATGAACACCACACTAGAGCTCACAATTTACTGTCCTGAATGAGCCCATAATTTACGAGGTTAGGCAGTGCTGTTTCCCAGTGGTGAGCTCAGAGATGAGGTAATCCCTTCCTGGGAAGTCACTGGGCATGTACAGAGACATAGATGCTACCCCCCTTTTCAGTGAAGGATGAGGATAGCTGTTGTGTAGAGCTGTGAATTCATCAATAAATCTCCAGTGTTTGCCTTTACGTCTTGGAAGTGATCTACTGGGTTTATTCTAGATGTGTGGAAATGACAAAAAATTACTGTACATGAACTGTAATCTGTGCATGTTGAACAAAGGGATTTGGCAGTAGCAGTACTTGGCAGTTCTCCGGGTCCAAATACTCCTGTAATTCCTGTAAGAATCGTGCAAGTATATTTCAATTATTTAGTATATTTGCAAGAATTGAATTAATATTCATGCTTTATGTTTGGTGTTAATGTGCATTTTTCTAAGATTTTGAGATGCACAACATATGACACAGCAGGGAAAATTAAACAGGATGTACACCAATGCCGGCTTAGAAATCCTCTGGCAATGTCTCAGAACCATGTCATCTCTGAGCGGTCGCCAAGCAACAAAGGAGAAGTTCTTAAAGGAGCCTTGTGCACTGGAACACATGAGGGACATGCCACATGGCCACCTCCCAAAAGGACATTCAGATTAGCTTGCTTATCAGATTTTATCCCAGACATTAATTCACTGCTTGTAATATATAAATTGTACTGTATATTTCTGATACAGTTATTTTAAGATTCCAAGATTTGTTTCATTTTTGCATTCATTTCCCCTCATTAATTATCAATATTTTCTTCATTTCCACTGGGGATTAATAAACTTTATCTCCAAAACTTTACACTTAAGGGTACACAGTATTTAAGAGGGTAAGAGTACTTAAGGGTCAAGCCGTAGATCATAATTTATTCATAAGGTACACTAATTGTTTTGTAATAAAAATGTAAGGCAAACGGGTGAATACATTCATACATACATACATGAAATTTTCTTTAGTTGTGAATTTATGATTGTGTTCATGCTTACATGTAGTGGTTTTATAGGATTAGAATTTAGCATGCTGACTCAAAATGTATTTAGCCTGCTTAATCTGCACTAATCAGATAAAGATGGCTGAGGTCTGCTTTCAGATAACTCCTTTTTTACTGCCATTTGATGTCACAGAGAACAATGCAGAGTAAGTGAGCGGTCAGAGCTTCAGATGCCGAACTTCAGTGTTGCATGGAAAGGTCACCAAGCTTTGTGAAGTTCCTGATTAGCTTCTTTGTCATTAATCAGCATTAGTATTGTTTATATCACCTCCCCGATAAACATCACCTCACGTAGCAACTCATTTGTTTGTTTGTATTCCTGTACCTGCACTGAGCTGAGGAGCAGGTGAGAAATAATGAAGTGCTATGGTTTGAAACAAGCCAGTCAGTTATCATTTTACTTTGTGTTACTACACACAAACTCCCACGTACACACAGACTACAGATCAATACAGAGCGTAACTGCTCATTTTTATTTATGGACTGCTCGGTAGTAATCTTAAAAAGCATGGATGTTCAACGTAACCAGACCATCCTTTGCATTTGCACAGGCCACATCCATATGAATGGGAGCATGTTGAGTATTAGGGGAGTTCGAGTTGCTGGAAGATCAACCTGCAGGTTGATTTTTTACGCAAAGTGGTGTGATTTTCAGTGTAATATCTACATGAAGCAGGCTGTGCCAGGAGTTTGCTGGGTGATGCAGGCTTTAAAAAGTTTATCTAGCTTTAAATCAGGTTGATCCTTTTAATGTACTTATTAATAAGTAGTGTATCGATATTTTGGTGCAGCACCTGTATAATGTTTTGAATGTTTGTATGCATTATGCTTGGATTTTAATTTAGTTTGCATTTAAGTTTACATGCATTGGATATAGGTAGATGTGGGATATCTTCTTTGTGTGAAGACAAATTTGATGACCTTTAAAGTCTTTACATCCTATTCTCATATGTTTCAGATAACATCCCTATTTTATTTAGTTATTCTCTGTTTAAAAAGGTCTGATGTTAATCTGAACAATCACTCATTCCCACCTCACGGTAGTTAAAAATTGATTATAACAACGTTACTATTGCAAATATTTAGATACATGAAACAGGCAGTAGTGTGCAAATGACAGTACAATTTAGGTCTAATCGCGTTTTTCTTTTTCGCCCGTGATGACGTGCATAGTCATACTCTACCCACACTGAGCACAGCAGGAAATACCAGCAATTAAAGGGTTACAGCCTGTTCTCAGGCTCGGCTATAATTGGCTGGCCTGCCAGCCCCCCACCTCCCCACCTCCTCCCTGTCATTGGTACTGCAGCTAGTCCTCTGACTGAAATACCACTATCCAATCTTCCCAGGGTCACATGACACGGGAGTCCAATAGCGGCGCAGGGAAGGCCGATGGGAACGTGGCCAGCAAGCTGCAGGCGGAGATGCTTCACTTGGAACTGATCGATGCTGTGGGTGAGATTCAGGGCGAAGAAGCTGCACTACCCACCACGGAGCCCACAGCAAAAGAAATAGCTCCCGTTACCATGGATACTTATCGGCCCAAGAGACCCACCACCCTTAACCTTTTTCCACAGGTGCCTCGGACACAGGTACCGTGATATGCGCCGTTGCTTCTTATTTATCTGAGATCCGTTCTTTTATTAGGGGATGAGATTAAATTTAGATTGTAGGTGGGTTGGGCAGCTTGATGGGAATACTGTCAAGTAGCATTGCGGACCATTTAAGGAGAGCCTAGATAGACAGTTAATGAAAAGCTCCTTTATATTTCAATGTATGTGTTTAACATTCTGTGGGGCTGCGTATGAAACATCATTGCAGGAAATGTCATCGTTTTATAGGAGGAGATTATTTTGTGTTTTATGGTAAAAAGGGGATTTGATGGCGTCACTCGGGAATAATGTATCTGCGTGGCCTGCCTTTGCCTTGCCACCCTGGGACCTCTCCTTTCTGACAATAGCATCACTTCAGCTCGAATCTCAATGAGCTCCCTGAGTGACGGCAGAATGAATGCAGCCACAGATTTGCAGTGGTGTATGATGCTTCTTGGCTGTGACAATACACAGCAGATAGGGGGCACAGCTGTGTTTTGGGCTGCAGCAGGTTGGGCTTTTGGTTCTGTTAGGCGAGAACAAGGTGTCCAGAGCCACACATCTCCCATGCTGTCATCTCTTCAGTCGCCGTCAGAGTCTGTGCGTGTGTGCAGAGCTATTTTTGTATGCGAGTTTAATGCAAAAGGATTGTTTGAGGGCAAAGAGCTTTGATGTGGGAAGATCTGTAGATCCACAAGCAAGTGAAAGCGAATACACAGAGCTGCCAAGCCCAAGAAAGTGAAATCGGTAAATTAATTTCCCAGTTATGCTTGCATACTTCACTGAATTCCTTTTCTCTGATTAATAGGGCTTCTCTTGTCCTTAAGAGTGTTATAACAGTAAATGGAGCAACATTCATGTGAAAATCTTAAAGCTCTGTTCTATGGGCACTCATACAGCACATTATTTGGACAGCAATTAGGCTTCAATATTCTTTGATTTTTTTTTTGCAGCCCTGAAGCAGACACTATAAACACTGTTACAATGTGTTATAATGTACCTGTATGTTGTCTAACTGCACAGTTTAAAATTAGTGTTGATATATTATATATCGCAATATCGCACAGAACATGCTTGAATTCTGTTTCAGTCTTATTGATTACTGAAGAAGATGAGATCAAATAACAAGTGCTTTTAACTCTCCTTTTTTGTTACCAAGGTTTTGGCAGCAAATGCCTGTTCTTATGTGACTATTATTACCAAAGGGAGGTTGTCAAACAGAACCAGATGGCAATGAGATGGGAGGCAGGAATGAGTATTTTGCTTGGGGATGGGAATGGAGATGGGTTTAGGAAAAGTAGTAGAGGAATGAAAGCAAAAGAAAGAACCTTTAGCATAGGAATAAACTGAAGAAAACAAAACAGGTACCGGTTTAAGGAATGAGCACCAACTGGGTGTGGGGTCCGGCCTGTTTTCTATTGGTCAAAAAGGCACCTGTGATATAGCCTATGTACTTTGTAATGAGACACAGATACAGTATGAATGAGTGTGCTTGACTCCTGCCTTTTGCCCTCCTGAGGGCACTATGTCCCATGATGCCCTGCCCCCATTACTTTTGTTAGTTGCCACCATGATATTTATTTCCTGTCTTCTGCCTGGTTTCCTCCCTGTGCCCAGCCACAGCCCCTTTCCAAGTCACTGTGACTCATTTCTGCAGATCTAGACGTCCAGCACCGATCCATGACTTGTATGTAGTCTTCAGTTCAGAGGTTATAGCTGGGGCGGCGCCAGCCCAGCCACGTCGATTAATGTAATGAATAATTGGGAGCTGACTATGGATGTCCTAGGGGGCTCATTTCTTGTGGAAGGGGTGGAGAAACGACTCATGAAATATTCTTGGCCCACTTTGATTCTTGTCATTTAGAATAACTTGGCTTCTAATATAATGATGTTGAAAGTAAAAGTTGATAAAGTGAAAACTGCATGTTGTGTTACCAATTGAAAGCAATACAAAATATACAAAAAAATCTGCTCAAAAAGTTATTCGTATTTGGCATTGGTATTGTACATATCACATGGTTAAATACTACTTGAATTTTTTAAAATATAATATGTAAATGAAAAATGCACAAAAATGGCATATCACTACAAATAATATTCTTGCTTATCTATTCATATTGTCCTTGTGAAAAGGAAAATTTCAAGTCATTCACGGACTGCTTCTCACATACAGCTAGCTAGTAAGTGAAGTAGTAAGTGTTTGGCTGTAAGTGAAATAATTTAAAATTCAAAAGCACGGGACAGAAATCAAGGCATCATGTCAGAATATCTCATCCACTCGAGAAATGATACTAATGAAAATGAACATTCAAGCTGAGAAAAAAAAAAAAAAAATTTTAGTGCAACACTGATGTTTTATTAAACCGTTCACTTTGAATCTTTCACTACGTTTTGGCACATTAAGAAGAAGAAAGATGAAGGTTGAAGGAGGCTGGGGTGTGATTTGGACATAAGGGGGCGGAGCTGGGCTCTGCTAGGCTCTGTCTGTATTCACACCCTGCTAAGGGGATCACTATTGACCTCGTGATGAATGGCACATTGGTGTCAGGAACTGCACAAAGATAGTACTACAGGTGCTACAGCATTTTGCATAAATGCACACATATAAAAGTCTGTATAATTGCATATCTCAATATTTTCCATAGAATTTGTGGTGATGAGGGGGATTTTTTTTTAATTGATGCTGGTTAAGGATACATTAAATTTAACACTCAGTTTTCATCTACATACAAGGGTCCTTGTTTGTCATCATGGTGGATAAAGTATTAGTGGAATTGGCTGCCTGCCAAGCCTGTGTGTAGCCCTGTCTACAGGTTTGCCCCTAGTCTTTATAGTCGCAAAATTATTTCATGTACATTATTAAATAGAATGATGCTGTATTCTATTTATATTCGCATAAAAATATGCCTGTTTAAAGATATCTCATTAGGATCATTTACAGACCTTGTTTTTCCTAGTTCTTCAAAATGGCTGCCATGGTGTTTTTCTTACATAAATAATCACATTCTGTCATTGTTATTTAAGTTTCCTTTCAGTCTGTATTTTATTTTTATAGCTGATAAGCCCTAGGTTAATGATTTATGATAGCTATCATTTGAAATATGATAGAAATCACATCAGTTTTTCTTTAGGTCTCTCACAGTCAATCAGCCACTGGCATGACCAAACAGGGTACCAAGCGCATGATCTACCAGACAGTCAAAAGTGGTCGTGCATCCCCATGACTCACCCAATGACATCACTTCCCTAAAAACAGTCTTTGTGGGCCTTCGTCATTCCCACGCCTTTTCCCTTTTCATCAGTTCCACCACTGCATTGTCAGTGACATTACTATGGCAACAGCCCACCTTCTCTGCCTGTCACATCACGGAGGTGCGTCAGCAATTGGAGGGGCTGAGCTTATATGTGGACCGAAAACAAACACCTCTGCTGTTTGTACACAGCCGCCAGCTTGTACAAGCAATATTACTCTCCTTGGAAACCCATTCTACTATATTTGTCTGTGTGCTGCTGTGCTACTGTATTTGTCTGTCTGAGATATGCAGAAAGAGATAGACAAGGGGTGGGGTGGCAATTTGGCAACCAGGCGCTGTCTTCATATCTATCTCTCAGAATGGCTTTGTGGTATTTTTGCTTGAAGAAAATTGAACCTAGTTAAGAAAACTATCCAACAGAAAAAAAGCTGCAGGTTGACATTTATCCTCAAGAGATTAAAATAATCATAAAATCTGTCACATCCTGCATGCCTGACCCTCCTGTCTCCTCCCTATCGTGGTCCTGATGAGTCACACCTGATGTTTGTTACCCCTAGTTAGTCTCTGTATTTAAGCACCTGTTTGTGTTGTTAGCCCCAGTCTGGTCATTAATGTCAAACCACCTTGTTTTCTGTGTCCTTCCTTATTTCCACCTGTTTTGGATCCCTCGCACTCCTGCTTTTTTCCAGATTTTATTGAGTTCAATTAACCCCTTTCGTTTCACTACCACCCATTTCCTCGAGTCCTTTGTCCCACAAATCATGACAGAATGAAGTTATTTTTGATTCATAGGCAGGTGTTATATCTGTAAAAGAAATGGATGAACAAATCACGATGTCCAGAATATCAGAATTTTATTTTGATGTATTCAAATTAACTTTTTAGGCACGCAAATGTTGCAATGAAAATGAAAACCGGAAGGTATATGTTTCCTCGAGTGATAACACTGAGATTAACTATGAAAAGACAAGTATGTGTGTGATTAGGGTTAAAAGCTTTGACAGAGGGGGAAAAAAATCGTCAGTCCCCTTTAAATTCGCATGTCTGCACAGGATACAAAGGGTCCTGGTTGTGCGAGTCTGTAAAAGGCCCCCCTTTTGTGTGTGTGTGTTCTCATTCCGCTCACTCACCATCTCTTTCCCCCATAATCGAATCCCAGGACACGCTGAACAACAACTCGCTTGGGAAGAAGTACAGCTGGCAAGAGAAGGTCTCGCACTCATCATCTCCACTCAAGACAGGTGAGTTTGGGATGGTCACGCCATCTTTGGTGTGGGGGGGCTTTGTGCGCTAGCCTGTGTTTGAGTAGAAATTGGAGCTCCTCTCCCCGTTCTGACTCTGACAGGATGGGACACATTTGCATTCCTCATATACTCAGTGGAAAAGCCAACACAGTTTGTATGAAAATCCCTCAGCTGATGTTGCTTTAAAGGAATGTTCATGAGGAAGAAAAATTGCTGTGTCAGTACTGACTCTTAGCTCTGTGACAACCCAGGCAGCCAGCCAGGGTAGCTGAGTGTGTCAGGTGGTGAGTTTGTGGAGAATATAATTTGCCCATATCTTGTGAAAGTGAGCATTGCTGGTAACTATGACGTGTTGAACCAGGTATTCCTACTCTTTATTCCACATCTGAAGTTAGGGGTAGCTGTCGCTGCTAAAATGGTTCTTTGTTGTTGCAATTAATATAAGCCATACTAATGCAGAATGTGTAGCAGAAAGTAGGTGACAGATTTAAAAAGTTTAGTGCTGTTAAATTCTGCAAGGTATATAGTGTTTTTTTATGCTAAATATCCTAGTATTATCCCTTCAAGATTTTGACTTACTGGAGGTATTATTGCTAGTGTATATATAATAAATAACATGAAAACAAAGAAATACCTTTATGGGTTTGTTTGGCTGATGATTCAATAAATTCTCAGATACTGTAAGGCTTTTGCAATTTTGTTTTCTCTCTGTAATTGCTGAAGCTATCCTCTAAAAAATGCTAATGAAATTATGGCATATTACGTTTAGTAAAACAATTAGTATTAGTAAAACTCACCGGACCACTGGACTGCAGAAGTAGAAAGATGGATAGATGGATGGATGGAATAAACACCATGTTTATTATACATGTCAAGCTGCTATCCTCAGTGCTGCCTTTGAAGGATATTGTTCTTCTAAACCCTTCCCTTATTTCCAGGCCATAACTGTTACTGGTGCTGCATTTGTGTTTCACAGGAGACCTGACTCCCCCACACGACCACATATGCCTGAGTGAGAAGGAGAAGGTTCAGCACAGCAGCGGCCACACCAAAGACAAAGGCACCTCCACGGATGGCCCATGCCAGAGGAGCTTGTCCACCCAGAGCAGCGGGGGCACCTATTCCAAGGTACCAGACAGGCCCCCCCCACAGCCGCCTGTGCAGGGTGGCAAGGTCAGCGGGGTGGGGGAGGCCCACCGCGAGCGTATCCGCTACCACACGGATGTGTGCCTGGAGCCCACTGAGGAGATCTACCTGACCCCGGTGCAGAAGAACTCTGACCCCATTGAGCAGGACAGGCCCTTCCTGTCTCAGCCCAGTGAGAGTAACCGCATGTCTGTCAGCTCAGACGCCGAGGGCCCCCCGCCATACCAGCCCCTCCCTGACCGAACCAACCCCTCAATTAGTGAGGAGGATGAAGTATACCAGCTGGCCACCTCCACCTCCACCGTAACTGTCCTGGACGTTTCTGCACGGCAGCCGGGGCACAGGAGGCCCAGTGAGGCTCAGGATGACACCTTTCTAGGGGCCGAGGCAGGTGCAGCACGGACTTCCATCAGCTCAGAGGCCAGTGGGCTCTCTTACGACTCGGTGAAGTACACGCTGGTGGTGGACGAGCATTCGCAGCTGGAGCTGGTCAGCCTAAGGCAGTGCTACCAGAGCTACAGCGACGACAGCGACTCGGCCACCGTCTACGACAACTGTGTCTCCTCGCCCTATGAGTCAGCCGTCGGTGAGGAGTATGAGGAGGAGGAGACGAGCAGCCTGCGGCGAAACGCCACTTGCTTGTCTGAGGATTCCACTCCAGAGGCTGACCTGCCGTTCTCCCGCAAGTTCCTCAATGTCTTCATGAATGGGCGATCACGCTCTTCCAGTAAGTCTGACCATCAACGGGGGTATGGGCAGGGCTGGATTGGCCACCTGCCATACCGGGCATTTTCCTGGTGGGCCAATGAGTATGTTCCCCCCCGGCTCAGCAGAATGTACTGTGGGGGACCCCAAAGTCCAGGGCCAATTTTTAATCTCACTCCAGCCCTGACTACAGGATGGTCAAGAAAGGAGTGATGTGACAAAAGGTGCAATCAGTTTGCTTACTTAAATTTAGTTTTTATGTGTCTCACAGGAGTTATTTGTACTTATTTATAGAAGGAAATGGTTTATGTTTTACGATTAATTTAGTATTTTTCTGTCTGACACAGATTATGCCAAAAACAACATAGAACGGTCATTTTACCTTGCACTGGAACAGATGTTCTACAGGGGATAGATGGATGGATGGATGATTAATACCATTTACCATTTAGTGATAACACTAAATGGACAAATCTTTTTAGTAATATTCCCATAATTTATAGTATGTATATTCATAGTATTAGTTTAGTATTTATATTTATAGCAATATTCCCATAGTATTCCCGTAATAGAACAGGATTTATAGGAAGGGCCCCCACAGCTTAGATATGTGGAACTAATCCTTTTCCATAAAGACTAGGCATAATTAGGTGCCCCAAAATGGCCCAGCTCCCAACCTCATAGCTCCTCTAGGTTCCAGAGGTGAGGCTGGAGATTGTAGGATTTGGGACTGCTAGGTGTCAAGCATTTCTGCTAGAAACTAATCCTGAGAAATAAAAAGGCTGTTAGTACACAGACCTCACTGACAGACCGAGTCAGTGGCTCCCATCTGTGGTACCGTTTTGCTGCAACACTCAATATGTTTTGGTTTTTTGTATTTTTTAACAGTGATAACTTTATTTTGCATTTTGAACGTAAAGTCACTGTTTAGTGTTTGTATTAAGATCAGTTTATTAGGTTATTAATTTAATTGGGGGCACAAAGATTTCAAACAAGATTCCCATTTGCATATGGTACCTTTTATTTACATAAAATTTGGCTGTTCAGTGTTTTTAACAGCCAAACTAAGTAAATTAAAAATGTTAAAGATTTTCCTCACAAATGGGATGTAGACAATTCCCTGAACAGTATCCAATAGGGTGTATAGATTTCTTGTTTACACTAATACAGAAGCCCCTTTGTCCTGGTCTCTACAGTACTGAGCTAGAGAACCAGCATTCTCTCACAGTCTTAAGGTTTAAAGCAGGGCCGCCCTACCCTGCCTCTGGAGACCTACCACCCTGCAGAGCTTAGGTGCAGCGCTAATGTAACACACCTGGCCCATCAGTCGTATCTCAGTATTAGAGCCAGCTATGTCGCACCTAAGCCATGCTGTATATTGCATGGTCGGCCCTTCATTTGAAAAAAAAACATTTTGAACAAATATGGGATGCAATTTGTGGCCTCCCATATATCCCTTATTTCGTAAAAGGGCGATCTTAGTGAGAATTGATAGTTTGATCGCTGAAGGTGTGTGTTTCCAGTTACCCAGAAACACAGTGAGGAAAAATAATGAGATTCTGAAATGGCAGATTATTGTAATTAAATTCTTGAGTCATTAGGATCTGATGTTTAGGAACACGATGAGGGTGAAAACTCTGACAGTAAAGGAAACTATAGATGTGCTTTCCTGCTATGATGATATTCTGGCTTTCGTTGTGTGGTTTGCAATGTAATGTACAGCAAAACAGTACTGTAAATATGTGTAATGTACTCATTAAAATACAAGGCAACTTTATAAGAAATACTACCTGATACGTAAATATGTAAATGGTAAGCAAATGACCACAAAGTGTAGTTTTTGTCCATTAAAAGTGTACAGGATAATGAGTTTGGAATGGAAGGATTTTAAGGATTATATGAGTTTGATTTTAACACTTCAGGGAAATCTCAAACTATATTATGTGCACAATTTGATACATCATGCCCATAAAAAAAAAAACTGCCCATGGCCTTTTCATTAGTGTGTATATTATAGTTCATATAATTATGTCATGAAAAATGTTTGTCATAGTGCAAATGAAAAATACGTATTAATATTTAGACATATACAAAACATGAATAATATAAATGGCATTAAGACAAAGAAATACAAGTTACCCCCAACTGGTGGGGGAAGATTCTGCTGAGTGTAATGTGCAGTAAATGAATAGGTGTAGTTTCAAGAATTACATGTCACAATAAGGACATTTACTGGCTTTCACATTTCCAGTTGATCCATCCAGTACTTCTAGAAATTGTACAGGTTAGTGAACGTGTGAGGAGTATGGATTAGATGGGCGCAGCAGGTGATGGGACTGTCCGGGGAATACAATGCTGCTGTGCTGATAATCCCAATTTCTAGTTAATTCCTAGTTCCTGTATAGCATGTACAAAACACAGAGTTAGAGAGTGGCCCCTGCCCAGTGTGTGCTGGACTTTTCCCATCAAGCACTTCATCTTTCTGGTCTCCATACCCTCTGAACCTGCTGGCAGTTGGAGAGGATGCCCATTAAATTCTTTCACCTGTATGTTAAGATACATAGTTTAACGCAGACAAGCATTAAATGCCAGTGCTGACATAATGATTTATGTTCATTGATCTACTGGATTTAAGGGCCTTGCTTAAGGGCCCAATAGTGAAATCACTCTGCCACCAAAAAGATTGGAGCCAGTGACCTTCTGATCTGAGTCGTACACAACTGAGCCGTACACCGTGAGACCTTTGTTTGCTTATAGTTTTATTATGGGAAGATTTAGTATTAAGTATCATGTTAAAGATGCGCTAGATATTACATATCATGTGTCAGGGTGGAGTGTACCTCAGTGGGTGAGGGTTCTATGTCCATGTCCAGAAGGTCATAGGTGTGTGACCAGCACAGTAATCATGTTGCTGCTACGCCCATAAGTAAGGCGCTTACCCCCAGCTATTATCAAGATCTATACCCCAGTTACCTGATAAGGCATCTAGCTGCAGCAGATTTCCAACACTTGGAGTGACTAATGTCTGCATGAGGTTTTATATTAGGGGTTTTGCTGATGGGAGGGGGAGGGAACTCCAGGAGGACGATGAGCAGGTTACCGGGCGCATCACAACACGGGATGTGTACATAAATCTCTCCGTGAGCCTGAGTCACCTTGGAGAGCCCCCACCTTCCCAGAGCCTGTGCTGCTTAACATGCTTTTTCACCCTCTCCACTGCGGCACATGTCCTGCCTAGAGGGTGCAGAGATGGGCTCTAATTATGTGTGAATTATTATGACATGGATGCGTGTGTATTTTCTTTGTGTGGGTGGAGAAAAAAGTACACAGCACGAGGAAGACAAACCATTTATTATAAAGAAATGCATAAAATACAATTTTCAAACTGTGCCAGGTTCCTAATGCTAATAATAGAATGGTTCCTAATGCTGCAGTAGAATAGTTTTAAAATATATGTGCAAATGTTCATTATTTGACTTTAAATTATTTTTAAAAGCCTGTGATGCTCCAAACTGGTCCATGCTCTCACTTCCTCAGTGTAGGTCCTGATTTTGTTTGCAGACCAATTTTGCATGGATTTTAGAAATTTCCTTAACTGTGTTGGCTGATGTGGACCGAGGGTGTGGTGCTGTCACTGCTCTGCCTTGGTTTTGCCTGTGACGGTGATGTGTCTGTGATGTGCACACAGTCTCTCTACACCCTTCCCCCCAGGTGCAGAGTCCTTTGGCTTGTTCTCTTGTTTCATCAATGGGGAGGAGAGGGACCAGAGTCACAGAGCAGTATTCAGGTGAGTCCATTCCAAAGACCCCAGAGTTGAATCTGGGGAATATCGACGGGCCTCGTCAGCACTTTTTCCAGCGCAATACATATCAAGTATCATACACTGTGCTCTCCAATGCCAAAATCCAGCAAAAACTGCTTCGTAATAGGCTTGTATTTCCTTTCCCATAAGTACTTTCTGTCAAACATGAAAAAAAACACAAGAGATTTAGCTTGAACCCAATCTAATATGCTTCCCTGGCTCTTGGCCTTTGCATTTCCAGGAAGTGGAACCAATAAATCTCTATCTGTGATGGCAGCAATGGGTGAGGCTCAGGTGAGAGAGTAAGATTCCACAGCTGCAGGCTGTAAGCACTGAGCTACACAATCTGCTTCTGTGCCGTGAACTAAGGATGAGGTAAAAACAGGCTTATGTTGTCAGTCATAAGTTACGGTGATAATCAAAGGATCTTGGCATTACATATCACAATGTCAACACATCAATTCCAGTTGAGAACTCCATCTTGCTTTTAAAACACAAAAGTTTAATGATTGAAGTTCTGTGCACTCTGTCCCTGTGCACTCTGTCGCAAGAACACAACAGGGTTCCTGCACAGTATGGAGAAGTATGGAATTTGATTTTTTTTTGGTCCTTTCCAAGTCTGGATTAGTATAGAAAAAGGAAAGAACGTATTTCAGAAATATTTCCAGATTATTACATGTATACTAAACAAATATGAATATGAATGTACTTATTAATGTTTTTGATGAAATCACTAATGTGAGCTGGTTGTCTGTGCCAGAATGTACACAGAGTGCACATCGAAGAGTGGCATCCCCAACAAAGGACTAGGGGTCGGTCTATGGGGCGCATGCTTGAATAATTTCCAGCAAGAAAGACTGATGTAGACTACCTTGTAATTTACAATGCTTACTGTGGGGAAATGCAAGTTCTCATCCTTTTTGCTTACCCAAGTATTGTAACTGGTTGGCTAAGGATTCAAAAATGTTAACAGAATGCAAAATACAGAGCATGTGTAAAGTTCGACATTTGGAACCTGAGTGAGTTCTTACCACATAGCAGGCAGAAACATTGACATTTAGTCACAGCCAGTGGAAGATCTTGGCGAGTGTATGATGGACAATTGGCCAGGGAAGCATCTTCGGGGGCGAGGGGGAGACTTGGCAAACCGCTGGTGCCAACCTCCACCTAGCCCTGACAACCACCCGAATGAGTCTAGAAAAATATGGGATTTTAGAAAGCAAATGTGTGGGGACCCTGGGATTAAAACAGAGACTTATCTGGTATTAACACAGATACTTAATCTGGTCTTGGTGTTTTACTAGGTTATGGAACCACCCAGTGGAGCTGAGAAGAATCCAATCACATGTGACTTTAATCTTTCTGAGTTTCAGAGCAGTGAGGAATTTTAGGGAAAAAAAACAATGTCAGGTATGATTTAGTGCTCTAACAATACCTATATTTGCAGTAGGTAAGGATTATGCCATTTTTGTTTTCTACTTGTTTCCCAAATGAGCCTCATTAACAATTATACAATTAATAGCCAACAGCTCAGCAGGCAGATTACACACAAGATCTGCTTTGTGTGCTAATGGTCCAATCCCAGCTCAGCTCCAGTGGAGCGTCCTTCTTCGGAATGATGGTTGGTGTCTATGAGGACCTGACCTTCCCACCCCTGTCTGACCCCCCGACCTTCTCACTGTGGGCCTCAGGTTTGTCCCACGCCATGGTGATGAGCTGGAGCTGGAAGTTGACGACCCGCTGCTGGTGGAAGTGCAGGCAGAGGATTACTGGTACGAGGGCTACAACATGCGCACCGGTGCCCGTGGCATCTTCCCGGCCTACTATGCCATCGAGGTTGCCAAGGAACCCGAGAGCCTAAAGGGTGAGGCTGCCATGACAACCGGTCATCATTCCCAGAAATGTGTTTCTTATTGGGGAAATTCTTTCAAAAAAAATATGAATTTACGTTGAGTTCCATTATGTAGGTTTTCAGAGATACCTGCTGTGAATATCAGTACACATGCTGATAATAATGTGTAACATTTTGCCACAGATGAGCTTTCTAATCTGAGGTTTGTCCTACAGAGCAAAGCAGTGACTGGGTGGACAAATTCAGGGTGAAGTTTCTGGGCTCCGTCCAGGTGCCATACCACAAAGGGAACGACATCCTCTGTGCTGCTATGCAAAAGGTACTGTGGGATCATGGGAGAAACACAGGGAGCAGGAGAGCAAGGGGGATGTGGTGGCTTACGGCACACTTCCTGGTATTAATATGAGGTGTGTGGGTGTCGTAAGACTAACGTGTTTGCAACCCGTTCCAGATTGCCACCAACAGAAGAATGACAGTGCAGTTCAATCCACCCTCATCCTGCATACTGGAGATCAACATAAAAGGAGTGAAAATCGTGGTGCAGAATGACTACAGAGTATGTCACCAGGCTGTAATAGTTTCATGTAACCTTTTATACTGCCGGTTTTTATGAAGGTGTTGTACTTGACATTAATGTATAAGACAATATATAGTTAAATTTAATTTGATTTAAGATATAGTGTATTCTAAGGCAAGATCAGTTCTTACTCTTTGAATTAGCTTCACTTCAAAATTAACTAAAATCGTATAATGTCTAAAAATCATCTTTTGACCAGCTCACATAAGGTTGCTTACATTAAGCTCGACACATCAAGGAAGGGGGATACTGCCCTCATGTGGACAGTCAAATACAATATAGCCCGTGATGTAATAGTTTAGTTGCGTAATGTTCACTGAGTGGCAATTCGTAGGTTCTGAACAGTCTAGGGTTTTTTTCTTATTTGCGAGGTGATTTTGCCCGGTCACAGACCCTGAATGGTGTGCTGTAGACATCTTGGGAGTGTTGTGTGGTGCATCTGAGAACATTATGTCATGGAGACAGGCCTGTGCACCTGCTACTATTACTCGCCACTATACTGTATTGCGGATTTCCTTGGCAGGTTTCGTCGGTGGTTGTGTGCAGGCTTGTGGAGCCCAGTGCTCATGGAGCTTTGCACATTTTAGGGTCGGGCTTTTCAGCCACTTTTAAACCAGGGACCCGGTTGTGAAAAGAAATCAGAGCTTTGGGCCCCCACCACTAATGTGTGAGCACTTCAGTAACTAAGCACTAAGCACCGGAGGCAGACATTGTGCTGATCTCAGAGTATTTTTTGTTCTGACCCGGGGGGGTGGGGGGTGAGAGAGACAGAGTGGCATCCACCCTATGTTTTTTTTCAGTGCAGGGGAGGTCACAGACCTCAGGTTGAAACCCTGTTTTTAGGGTATTATAAAAATTTATGAATGTATGTGGAATTTACAGAAGCACTGGGGTATTGTAGGAAAGAACACAGTTCAATATCTGTAAAGTTAAATGGAGAACTATTGTAGAAATGTACACACATACCTAAATAACGATTCTCTTTGGGAAAGCAAATAATGGACTTGAACTTGTTTGCAGTGTGATAAACATCTGTGGAGTTATGGATTGTACATGAGACTGCCTTGTATTTAGTGTGCAAGAACCATATTTTCTGTGTTTTCGCAGGAAAATAAATGCAGTCACTTCTTTCAGCTTAAGAACATGTCCTTCTGTGGATATCATCCAAAGAACAATAAGTGAGTCAATATTTCAATTTCAAAGAATCATTTTAATTAAGATGATTTTAATTATCTTAATCATTTTATACTTAATAGTCATGTTACATACCCATATGAGAAACATTTTCACACGTGATTATTCCAAATCTTCCCTGGCACACCCCTTTAGCACCACACGCTTTTTTCATGGGCTGTTGTGTGGCACTGGGTGTGGTTTAGAATTTTGCAGGGAGTGAAAGATAAAACCCGTGTTACTTCCAGGTATTTCGGCTTCATCACAAAGCACCCAGCAGATCAAAGGTTTGCCTGTCATGTGTTTGTGTCTGAGCACTCCACTAAGCCTCTGGCAGAATCTGTGGGGTGAGTACGGCTTCTCTCTTTTTTACTGTATTAGAATTTATTTGCATATATTCTGATGCTAAATTGTGTTTATTTACTTTCTAAACGAATTAAGCATCTGTAGAGTCATTGACCTCAATGGTGTCAATATAACAAAATCAGCCACCGATAGCTGGACATGTACTCAGTGATACTAGTTTCTTTGTCAATTTAGCTGTTTCATTACTGGTCCCACTTTTTTTCCCCCTGAGCAGGAGAGCTTTCCAGCAGTTCTACAAGGAGTATGTGGAATACACGTGCCCAACAGAAGACATCTACCTGGAGTAGCCTGCCTTGGTCCTCTCTAGAGCCTTGTACATCATTGTGTATCATAACTTGTTGCATGATGAATCCAAAAGAGGAAAATCTACATTTAAAAAAGGGAATGAGGCATCTGCTTTCTGGCCAAAACATTTTCTTAGATTCAAAGCTAAATTGAGCCCACTACTCATTATTAAAACATGGCCCAGTTCTTATAAACATCTTATAGGGAACAAGCACAACACTTAAAGCACCGCTGTAATATTTCCCTCTGTTGAGTGGATCTGGAATAGATTGGTCTATCCATACATATACATACACACATACATACACACACAAGTTTGTAATTATATCTTTGTGGGGACTCTCCATTCATTTCACAAGATAACCTTAACCCCTACCCAGCCCCTAACCTTAACCATAAGTAACCAAACAAATTATGAGACTAGTTTTTTGACTGCATTCACAAATCTATGTGGGGACCTGAAAAAGGTTCCTCACAATGTCAAAATAACAGGTTTTTATTACATTGTGGGGAACATATGGTCCCCACAATGTAATATAATCGTAAACTATACACACACACACACATACATGCATACATGTTCTTGCATCAAAGTGCTGATATACTGTACAAAGAAAATGCTAGAAGCCACAGATCAGATGTCTGATGAAAGGTCATGGACCATTTTTCTGAAGGTTTTCTTCCTTTTTTTTATAAACTATAATGACATCAGATTAGCAGGCATTTTCTTGGTGACCCATATTTGCACATGGATAAAGACCAAACATGTGACAGTTTGTTTGATTTTTGAGCTTGTGATTCTCCTGTACTGAATGTACGCTGGTTCCTGCCATTTTTTATTTGAGTTTAGAGGAACGGGGGGGCATTTTAAGGATGCACTGGAAAACTTGATAACCTATTTAAAATGGAGGTTTCAATTCTATTGCTGTCATTCATTCTGTAAGCCAGTAACAGAGTGAGAAGATTCGCTGGTTAATTAGTAGATGTGTTTAAAGCCAACCATTTAAAAATGAAAGTAAGGGTTCTATATCATTTTTTACAGCAAGCCTTTCATTTGGATATGTGGTCATTAAAATTAAATCTAGATATGTCCTGCTCCAGTTGTGGAAATAGGGAACTGTGTCAGATGTAACTGATTCATCCTGGTCAGTAACGTCCTACCTGGAGTAAAGTGACTTAAAGTGGGATCCCACTACTGTCGTATTACTACTTTACTGGAAGGATATGAACTATCCACTGTTTTACACTTAATGTATTTTTATTTTGATAGTGACCCACAGATAATGAATAATGTAGTGTGTGGGTAGACATTCACACTATTTCCCAGCAACCACAGGAAGGGCTACTCTGTTCAAGGTTTTTGCCAAACTGTAAAACAGGTTTTAGGACATATTTAATGGTGATTTAATGAACATGTTTGTTTAAGGGAAAATTGGGTTGTTTCACCCCGAAACTGTAGGCAGAGTACCTAACAACCCAGCCAAAATAGATATAAAAATTTATGTGAAATAAAGCTATTTTTAAATGTGAAACTAGGGAAAATCCCAACTGTTTAACAGAGGATGTGATTTTGTCTGGGAAGGAGAGAGATTATGGGAATCCTGGTATTTTCAGATATTCACAATTTGTGCCTATTATTTAAGGTTATTATCATTCCATAACACGAGGTTACATGAGGTGCCCATGAGGCCAATTAATGTCCTCCTTATCTGTCACACTGTGCTGGTCACACTCTCCTGAACAGCTGAAAGCTGTCTGCATGTAGCTCCAGCTTGTAGATCAGATTTAACACAAGTTCAAAGGAAGAAAAGGAATCTAACACAATACATCATTCTTATGAATTTCAGATATCATTGCAGAGAGTAAATTTTACACCAGGATCTTTGGAAGGTTCTGCAGACATTTCTTTAATTATATAGCAGTTTAAATGTTACACTGAGCATACCAGAATATGGACAAAACTATGAATGAATGGCACATTGCATTTATACAACACTGAATGGGCTCTTTAAGAATGGGATGAGACATACTCTATGTTTAAAATCTCGTAACCTTTCACATGGACAGGTGAACAGCTATGCTGACAGTAGCTCAGTAATACATCAGTCAGACAGCCATGATGTTGGAGTCTGTTCACCCTTGAAACATTGTTCACTCCAGACATACCTGAAAAACTTGGCTCATAACATGTCACTACATCCCTGTCAGATTGTCCATGCAGTTCAGCTGTAGTTCCTGGTTCTGGAACGCCAGGTGCAAATAAGCAGTCTTATTGTCAAACCTATTTTGTATTTATTGACCCTTTGTTTTGAACGCTTTTTTTAATATGGTGGCTGCTCTTGTTGGGACACTAAAATAAGTAAGTACCATTGTACACAAGAAGCTGTCTGAGCAAGTGTTTAACATTCTCACTGTGGAAAGGTCCCTCACGTCATGGTTTATTTTATTTTACATCTTATGATATGCAAACTGAGCTGTCATTGCAAACCAATAGAAGCTATCATTTCACTGGATGTCCTGCTGGAAGTTTTTGCATATTTATCACATAAGCAAGCCTTGAATTGTGTGTGAATAAAGGTGAAGACGATGTCCTAATATGTAATGAGAGCATAATGCTTCCATGATTCATTTTTGAGTAAAACAGACTAATGTCAGAAACTTTGTGCATTACATTATTTTCAAAATCTTAACATTAACATATGAAGAAATGGTAAAGAATTAAAAAGGTGTAAAGATATGACATATAAGACATATAATATATATTGTAATTACAGTGTTACACTGTACCAATTCATACTGTAGTATTTGAAATTCTTATTTTTTGGTTTTTGAAGTGTGAATTTTATTCTTTATTTAAAGTTTTCAAAGCAGCATCATATGTGCCTTGTCATTATTAATAACGAATTCTGTCCCATAATGTGGTTCTGCTCCTGGATATTTGTTTGATATACAGCCATGGAAAGAATTAAGAGACCACTCAATATTTTTAAACAAACCTGAATTTTTAAATCCTGGTTTTAGCAGCAGGTTGCTTCCAGGTTCAGAATTTCTAAGATGGAACACAAGAACAAGGTGAAGCAGGAGACACTGGGAACGACCATGAACCAGCCAGGTAAAGGATGGAAGGGACTTTCTAATGCCAGAGATGACTGTAAACTTGTGCAACAGTTTCTCATGAATCATAGGATGACATCAAATGGCCAAAAGGAATGAGAAACATTAAGTACAGATGCGAAGTGCACTGCTAGGAGAATTCATATCAGGCTCCTACAAGCAGGACTGAAGTCCCATAAAAGAGATGAACCCCTTCATTAATGAGAAATGGGAAATAATCATGCAGTTTGCTATTCAGAGATGCCAACCCATAATTTGAGAATTCAGTGAAACAAAAAAATGTCCTATGGTCTCTGTGGCTGATACATTTACATATATATATATATGTATGTATGTATGTATGTATGTATGTATGTATATATATACAGTACAGGCCAAAAGTTTGGACACACCTTCTCATTCAATTGAATTGGCTTTCTAGTGTTTCTGAAAGGTAGGTATAGCCTCCGGAAAGTGCAGAAGCACAGTGTAGACAGTCTGTTATCTAACAGCAGAAACCCCAAAACATCTTTCGAAGGTATACTGTTAGTGGTCCGCACCGCATTCACATCTATACACATTTAAAACGTATACAATGCATAATGCGATGTTTTAGTTATAACAAGTACTGACACTAAATTGTGTTTATTTCTGGTACAGAATAGAAGCAGATGTGGAGAAGTGTTTCAGCTGTGAACATTAATATGTACGAATATTTATATATAAAGGAGTGAGAGGAGTAAGCCTAGTGTGTAGTCACCGTGGTATAAGCAGGTAAATGCAATCCAAGAAGTGCATTATACGCTTTTCAAATGAATGACTGTGAAGACAAAGAACTGTAAATATATATATTCAACCATTGCTCTATTAATTTATCTTTACGTACCTCCTGCTATTCAGCTGTGTTACTATTTTAAGCCCTATTTGCATACCATCTAGATTAGGCAGGTTACACAGGACTGTAAAGTATGACTAGACACAAGTGCATTGCACAGGGTTGTCAACTTTGGTTAGCTGGCTGGAGCGAGATTTTCAATTCTGCATACACATGCACACGCATTTACATGTATGTAAAAGTTTTATTACCTTATAAATAATCTGTAGGGTTTACAAATTGCCCCGATGCTTTTCATGTGGCTAATTTTAGGTTCATAATGGAATAATATATATTTGCCGTAAGATTTCTGAAAGAGTCTGAAAGCGCGAGTGTCATGCCAGATGCCTGAGAGTTGGCAACCCTGCATTACATCAGTAAATCATTTTGGTATTTAATCACCGACCACAGGTTCTGTTCCTCAGCCTGAAGATATAGCCTCACTGTTGTTGTCTAAGTGACTTGTAGCAATTTCTTTTCTTTTTTTGATTTTATTATGTAACGTTACTAGATGATAATTAAAGATTATATTATATTATATTATATTATAATATTAAAGATTATAATTCTGCATTGATATACTACTGTGATTTGCCTGGCCAGCACTGCATGTGTGGTTATAGAAAATGAATCAACACCCTTCAGAATCGAGAATTTAACAGTATCGTGATATGGAATATTTAGATGCTCTGTGTCCATCTTATCCCTTTCATTTCTTTTATGATATTTGCATAGCTACCATTAAATTGCAAGAATGATCTCCAATGATACAGAAGCCTACATTTTTATTCAAAAGCAACTTGCTAGACAGATAATACCTCAGAAATGGTGCATAAATATAACATTCAAATAGGTTTACTGTGGCACCATTATGTATACTTAATTTAATGGTTTGGGTTCTGGCTGTGGCCTAGATGAAGTAACACTAACACTCAAAATGACACTGAAGCTGAATTAGTCTTGTGTTCTCCTGTTCATCTGGGTGTTTTTTATAATTTTGAAATTACTCTTACTGCTGATATACTTCTGGTAAAGGATTTATGTAACAAATTCTTGCTATCTAGCACAAAATTCCAGTTAAAGCTAATTCATGGGTTCCCAAACTTTTCAACCCACAACCATCAGTTGTGTACTAGAGACTCCTGGCCCCCATTTCACTGATGCAGGGAATGGTCCCCCTAGATTTATTACAATAAACCGATTGTGGGTATGGTTACAATGGCCCCCCACTTTGGGAACCCCTGGGCAAATTAGTGTCTTTAATTTGCAAAGTATTGTATGATTGTGTGGCTCTACAGTCTCTATGATGAGCTGGCATCCCATCTGGGGTGCACCCTGATCTTGTTGCCTGCGATTAGTGCAGAATACTGTACAGTTTATAGAAATGGACTCTAAGGAACATTTCTGTACCATTGTGGATACATGAATGTTGTTTGTATCATGGGGAACAAAACTATAGTCAGTGTAGTTTACATATACCTGAGGGTGCACGTTATTAATTTAAGGGTACTACGCACTCTTAGGCACCTTTGAAAACCCAGGTCTTGTAGATTAAGTCTGTCCAGCACAGCAGTCAACACTGATAAATTCTAATGGACATTTTGATGATGCAGTTCTTACCATGGGCATAATATTTAAAAAGCATAGCCTATGTAGTTTTCTTTTTCTCTGAATCAAAATATTTTAGCATGGATACAGATGAGTCTTGCCATTGTGCAAGAATATTAACAAAAGAACTGAAAGACTGGAAGAAATTAGCATGATATTTTCCTATAACTTGTCACGATCTCTCCCGTTCATGCTGTTATGTTCGTGTTTGCCCAGCAGAGGTCTCTGCTTGCCATCCTGTTAGCTTCCCCCCGTTCATGCTGTCATGTTCATGTTTGCCCAGCAGAGGTCCCTGCTCGCCATCCTGTTAGCTTCCCCCCGTTCATGCTGTCATGTTCGTATTTGCCCAGCAGAGGTCTCTGCTCGCCATCCTGTTAGCTTTCCCCTCAGCTTCCTAAGTACCCTCACCTGTTTTCTGTTCCATGTGATTCATAGTATTTGGTGTATTGTCAATGACCTACACCTGTCCCTAGTTTACCCTCGTCATCTCCCTGTGTATATATACTTGTACATAAGTGCCTACCCATATCAAGTTCCCCAGTTGGTCATTGTGAGTGCTCAGTAATGAACCCCACGGTCTATGTCTGTATTCAGTGTTGTAGTTCCCCTTAGCTTTCCCAGGGTTTAGACCTGCCCTTCTTCCTCCTGCCTTAACCTCCCTGCCTCCTGTATTGACCCCTCTTGGTTCTTTGTGAGTTCTGTCCTGTAATTAAGCCCTGTTTACTCCAACAAAGCAGCATGTGGATTGTCACTCATTCCCTGTGTTCGATTGTGACATTACGTCTCTGAGAAAAAACATGACAAGACATTGTAGCCATTCTAGGTGTGGTACTTAGGAAAAATATTCTGTTTTTACTTTGTGCAATTAGTATAATTAGTACTGTGTCTGGCTTTGTAAGGGATCATTACAACGTATTGGCCCTTTTAAAATACAGTTATATGTTATTGCAAATTTAAGTTCTAAGTCATGCTTGATGTCTTGACACAAAAATACACAAGTTTTATAATATTTAATTTACTGATTTATGAAGTAATTTGACTGGCATTAAGTTGGTTTTGAATTTATGAACAATCAGTGAAGAACAATCTAGAGGTAATTAATGAATTAAATTCAGGTCAGGTTTTCATGAGAGCTCATAAAAAACTTGAAATAGAAAATAAACTTTTTTTTTGGTGATCAGTGGTCATTGTTAACATACCACAGCACGCAACAACGAAATGTGTCCTCTGCATTTAACCCATATGTGACTTTCGTGGCATAGCAGGGGGCAGCTAATTCAGCACCCGGGGAGCAGTGCTTGGGGACAGTGCCTTGCTCAGGGTACCTCAGTGGTGACTTGTAGGTGGGGCATTCAAACCTGCAATCGTTCAATTACAAGTGCGCTTCCCTAACCATCAAGCCACCACTGCCCCACATTATGACAAACTGATTAAATGATGGCAATGCCACATTTAGTACAACAAAAATACTTTAAAATGATTTGCATTAATTATCAGCGAGTCCCTTAATGTTCATCCATCCATTTTCCAAACCACTTATCCTTCTGGGTCGCGGAGGGTCCGGAGCCTATCCAAGAAGCTACAGGCATAATATCTTCCTCTTGAAAAGATACTTGGAGAATACAGTCGAATCATCTTATCCAACATGTACCCCAGCATGCACCTTAACGTGTACCCCAGAGTGTATTCCAGTGTGTAACTCAGCATGTACCCCAGCTTATACCCTGGCGTGTACCCCAGCTCGTACCTCAGTGTATACCTCAGCATGTACCCCAGAGTGTAACCCAGCTCATACCCCAGCGTGTACACTAAAGTGTACCCCAGCCTGTACCCCAGCTCATACCCTTGCATGTACCCCAGTGTGTACCCTAGCGTGTACCCCAATTTGTGTACCCCAGCTCATACCCCAACATATACCCCAATGTGTGTACACCAGCTTGTACCCCAGCATGTTCCCCAGCATGCACCCCAGCTCTGATTAGCCAGAGCCCTGTTGAATAGAATGATGAAAAATCAGCATATATGGTCTAGCATTCCCTCTGCGTTCCCTGCCTGCCTCTCACCTCAGTTCTACACAAGTCAACATAAGATAAATTTGTCCCAAGAAATCTTCATCAAGGGAGGAGTGAGATGGGGCTGTTAGAGGGATGAATACAAAAGTCAAGGAATTTCATGGTTAACACTGTATTTAATGACCTTCTAGCAGTACTGTGCAATAAATCATTAATATTGTAAGCTGACCTCAGGAAGCAACTGCAGTGAACACTGAGCAGCTTGCAGGAATAATGGCACCATTCTCCTTCCTACAGCTGAGTATACTGCCACATGACTATCAGGCTTCCACCAGCAGCTAGGAATGACTCTGTTGCTTACTCATGGAAGGGAATGGCATCATTGCATGTTATTTTTAGGAATACAGACTTTTTAAATACACCCAGTCCAGCTTTTGATTTGTATTTAGGACTGAACTTCGGCATATTGTTGTGTTGCAGTGCAGTCATAAAAATAAAAAATACAATAAAAGAAAGACAAGGGTGTTCCTTACAGTATGTTGTGTATTATTTATGTTACTACTTTTGTTTCTTATTTAATGTTCAAAAAACTGCTACTCACTAACATTTACATTTTTCACATTTAGCAGACACTTTTGTCCAAAGTGACACACAAGTCAGGCAAATAGCACATTGCAATCATACATGCTGTCAAAGAGTCGACTAGACATATGTTCAGCGAGGTACTCAGGAATCATAAAAAGGCATCAGGTTAGTAGAGAAATTCAGTTGGGTCTTCAGGCATTTCTTAAATGTCTACTTAAATGTCTACTAAGACCAGTCATTTGTTTTGTTCTCCTACATATCTGGTAATAATAGCTTAATTATGGCCAGATGGCATTATATAAGCTAAAACACTTTACTGTATATTCACTATTAAGAGAACTTGACAAAATAAATCAGGGCATTACAATATTTTGACAATCAAATTGCTTGGACTGACACTGAATGCCATTTTAGTACTAAAGAAATATTTTTTTTTCCCAGTGTAAATGATAAACAGAAGCATCTGTCATATGTCAGATACTTGGTATATAATGATGACAAGTTCCCATCCTATGAATCACATCAGTTGCATTTATGTAACTGACTTATGCTGTTGATGTATTAACTGGGATTCGGGAGACAGCAAAATTAGTGTTCTGACACACTGTACTGAGCAATGCATGGGTGAGTAAAAACAATGGTTTGCTTCCATATATTTGGCCCACTGAGCGTGACTCTAAGGAGGAAACTGGGAGACAGCGCTAAAGTGCTTAAAATATCTGCCTATCAGTTCCTCACCGTGTATTTACACAGGGAGGGAGAATCTGCCCAAATATTTAATGGGGATTTAAATAATGTCCTAATGTCTTTGCCAGGTGTGGGGTTGGCAGTGAAAATAGCTTGGAGTAAAATACTGAGCTATTCACTATCTTTAACATCATGAAGGCTGAAAATCATGAAAATATGCATGGTTCATTCATGTATTGTAAAAATTCAAAATTTAAACTTCTCTCTATATCTTTGCAAAGTGGTTAGAAGATGGATAGATGGATGGGTAGGTGGATGCTGCTTATTGTTATTATTATTCATAAACATCATTCTCTATTATGTTGGTGACAGAATTTAATTTTATTATATATTAACATTGATTGATTTATGAAAAAATTCTAGAAAGGACCTTGACAATAAATTGGTATATATAGCGGTCTCTTCATATTACAGATCTCTCCATATTAGGCTTCAAAGTTAAATTACACCATAAAAGCTTAGTACTTGCACTCAGATGCTAATAACTTTATTTCTGTCTTGCACTTGGCAACCAGACATAATCAATTCAAGACATTGTTCCCATAACACTGTGAAGTTATTGTTAATGACCCAGTCTTCATATCCTGATTGGCTGCTTTGTGCCTAGTCAAGACATTAGAGAGTCACAAGAGTCTGAGACATCTTTGGATGTCCTCAAAGATAGCAGTTTGTTTGTGCGTCAGTATTTTTCTATTTATGGGTACAAAACTTGAAGAATAGAAAATAAATAGAATTAATATTGCTGTGCAAAGATAATGATGCTCTCCATGACACACGTGCAGGTGAGAGCAAGCTTGAGGTCACAGCGAAGGGTCAGCCAACTTGCAACACCTGGGGGTGAAGGACCTTGCTCGAGGGCCCACAAACTTGTGACAGTTAGTTTGAGGCCAGGCTTGAACCAGTGACCTTCTAGTCATAGGCACAGAGACTGAACCTGCTGAACAACACACACCCCCTAAAGAAAGGATTTAAGACATTTCTGGGACTTCCCCATAGATTCACATTCACAACACACATTTTCTTTTAGATGTATGGGAACATGAAGCAGGAATCACTGATTACATGTGTGGTGGGCATCAATTAGAGGTCCCCACAAAGACAGAACTGCCAATGTACTGTATCAATATGTGTTTGTAGTCAAGGAGAGGACTAGCTGCAAGTGTATCAGATCTAATGATCTCCCCGCAGCACTGTGGGACTCCGACTCAGCAGACTGCCCATTCTATGGGTCAAAAGCACACATTGGAACCTGCAGTCAAAGAGGCATAGCTCATTTATAACCATTTTCAGGGGTTACATGAAACAAGAAAAAAATCTCAAAGAACATTCTCTTTTTTGACAGAGACGCAAACAGGTGCAAATACAAAAGTAAATGGAAAAAGATAAATTATAAGTCATCTTCTTCCTTTGTTGTCTCCATTCCACACTCTCAGTTTTCACTTAGGAGTGATAAATGCATGCGGAGGCCAGGATGATACAGTATTATATGACATTACCCTCAAAGCTGTGATATCCTCTGGAGGAAAACATTCATTATTACACAAACATATTACACATTATGTTTACATTTAAGTTTATTCATCAGAGAAAAAAGGAAAATGTATGTTCTTATGTATACAATACATACATATAGTTCAATTACAAAAGACTATTGTGTCTCCAAGCTGGATCCAATTCATAATTTTGCAAAGGGAGAATCTGCATGACCCTGAGCCAAGAAAATACAGACCAGAATTGAATTATGTGCTTCACAAAGGGTGTGATCTTCAAAGAAAGAAGAGGGGTTTAGATAGATCCTTTCTTGCTGTGAGAGGCTGCTGCTTCATGTAGGACAGGTGTGTTTGTCTTCTGTTATAGCTCATTAACTCATCATACACCAACTCAGCTGCATATTAAATCTTTAAATAAGAGTGAAAAGTGCAAGTACATCAAAGCACAGTCAGAATAAACACCTGATTTAACAGATTTTTTTTTCTATTCCAGTCAGTAAGCCAGCGGTGGCCAATCTTATCCGCAAAGGGCCGGTGTGTATGCGGGTTTTCGCTGCAACTCCCTAATTAGATTACTAATTAGAGGACTGATTAGCTGAAGAGTCCTCACACCTGGTTTTTAACAGCTGACGTACAGGTTATACCAATAACCTGCATACACACCGGCCCTTTGCGGAGAAGATTGGCCATCCCTGCAGTAAGCATATGACCTTTTTCTATCTAATTTTGGCTTTTATCTCTCTTGTGTGTTGTTGAGTTTTACCATTTCAGAAACTTGCTTTAATCTGGGACAATCGTTTTGGAAGACCAGCATCTCTGACTGCAAATAGCTGATAACCATAATGTCTAATTAAGATAACTACTCTTCAGCTCGCATCCCTCAAAGGCACAAACACGCATTTGCTAGGAAAGAAGCTAATATTACAAAAATCCAACAGGGGGAGATGTTCTACTGAAATTGATGAGGTATGAGCACTGTGTAGGAAAAGCAGATGCTGCTAATTTGTAGCAGAATCAGCAAGGGAGAGGGATTTTACACAAAATGTCAATTTATGAACATTCCCAACGGTACATAATGTATTGGATGGTAGAAAAGCACTATTCAGTGGACAAAAAAGTAAACTTTGGTTAGCGTGTGACTCTTATCTCTAGAAGGCAAATTGAAGGTACCATTTACTTGACATACAAGAGGTGTACTATGAGAGCGTGTGCTCAAATAGTTTGATTGTCTTTCCCAAGCATGTCTGACCCTGTCCAGGCGTTCCTCAGATCTCTGCCTCTCTATCTGGGCTATACGGTGCAGGTTTGTGCTGTTGCCAAAGTACATATTCACAAACAAAGTACTACCCCCCCCCCCTCCCTCCCCATGTTCCCTCACCCACATATAAACCAGAAACCAGTGACCAGGCACATGCTTTTATCACTCAGAGTTAAAGCAGTAATGTACTGTAAAAAGGTGGTGGTCAGTCCAAAGTAGATTGGAGCAAAAAAAAAGAAAATGAACAGAGTGATTTAATTCTTACTCAGCCTTGAAAAGGACCATGTACTTTGGATGTACTCTGTGGCATCTATCCCCAGTTCCTGGATTCAATTTTCACATAAGAAAAAAAAAACAGAACTAAACTTTGTAACTGTTCTTTACAATTTTCTCCAGTAAGCAGTGTCCACAAAAGTGTTATATGAAAGTGTAACGAATTCCAACACTCATCAGGAGCTTCCCCAAAATTTCCAAAGATCCCAAAAAAATGAAATGCAGCAGAATGTGGTTTATTTCATAATTCCTACTGGAGACAAAGATAATATGGTATGGAGAAACATCAGCATTCCACAGGGAAGAAACAAAAAGACAAACAGACATGTTGAAGACATCTTCTACTCCAGAGGGATATGGCCTTCAACATGAGCTGTTGTTCTGCAGCCCTGGCGAGTGATGTTTGTGCATGGCAAAGCTCTGTGTCACTGCAGATTGCGGCTGAGGTACAGGGCTGCAGGGAAATGCAGAGGACACAGAGATAAGTTTTTTTGGTAAGCTGAGTACACATTTCACCCAAGGGGAGAGCAGACAAGGCCCAAGAAGTGGGCTTGTCGCACGCTCATTATTCATCTTATGTAACAGAGTGTGGCTGTACGTGTGCCACTGCCTCTGAATAGTGTTTATATAGAATGAGTCGAAGAAGGATTACGGGGCTTTTCAGTGATCCACCTTTGTTTTAGCCACAAATACTCCATACTGTAGGTGGCATGGTGCCTCACACCTCCAAGCTTGGCAGTATGGATCCTACCTCTGCTCTGCCTGTGTGTGTGTGCGTGTGTGTGTGTGTGTGTTTGTGTGTGTGCATTTTACTAATTATTATATTGTAAGGACCATTTTTCCCCAAAATGTCATAAAAACCTGTACCTTTTTTACCTTTTTTTTTTTTGTTTACCATTTTTTCAGTCCCCACAAGAATAACCACAATTTCATAAAAAACTGTGACTGCAATCAAAAAACTAAAAATCTGTTTGGTTACTTATGGTTAAGGTTAGCGCTGGGTAGCAGTTATGGTTGTCATATTTGGGATTAGGGTTATGCCCAGAGAAATGAATGGAGAGTCCCCAAAATATGAATGTTGACTGTGTGTGTGTGTATGTGTGTGTGTGTGTGTGGGGGGGGGTTTGCATAGGTCATATTTGGGGACCAATATGCCTGCAAAGCTTAGTACAGCCTGAAACTTTTGTACTTTTGGGGACATTTTTCTGGTCCCCATTTGGATAACCTCAACTTAATAAAATTCCGTGAATGCAATCAAAAAAGTAAAAATGGCAAAAGACTGTATTTTGTTGGGTTACTTATGGTAAAGGTTCAGTCTGGGTACAGGTTAACATTATCATTGTTAGGATTAGGGTTTTGCCCATGGAAATGAATGGACAGTCCACACAAAGATATTAGGACAGGTCTATGTGTGTGTGTGTGTGTGTGTGTGTGTGTGTGTGTCAGTTTGCATAGTTCACTTTTGGGGACCAAATTGTCCCCAAAGTGTGGTAAAACCTGAAACTTCTTTGCGTTTGGGGACATTTTTTCAGGTCTGCATTTGGATAACCTCAATTTTATAAAAATCTGTGAATTCAATCAAAAAAATTCCAAAAGACTTGCCTTTTGGTTGGTCACTTATGGTTAAGGTTAGGGCTGGATAGGGGTTAAGGGTGTCATGACTGGGATTAGGGTGTTTGGGTTTCTATGCTCCCCATATTGTCAGAGTTTACCTCCTTTGGTTCTTTATCTAATGGATATTAGAGAGCAATGTGCATGTATTTATTTCCAGTTATGAGAAAAGAGTAACATGGGAGAAGTAACTGCAGGTGTTAATTATGTCATTTTCTAGAGGATACAGTAAAAGCAGATTAATGGATGTACCTTTCAGGCTATTAACAGCTGGACTAAGAATATCTCCAAAAGACGTGAAATCTCCAAGCTAGCAGAAAGCTCAAGACGTTGACAATGACTTAGTCTGAATGCACTTAGAGCATTATACAAATTCCTCGCTATATATACTTTGACCATCTGTGTTTAGGAAATCTAGAAAGATGGTTGATGTTTGGATGGACAGGACAACAGATGGATTTGTAAAAGAATACTCATAGTAAACAACTAATATAAAAATCACAGGATTCTGTTAAAATATCTGTAATCTGGTATAATATAAATATACAAACGCTTCATCAGAGCATTTGAAAATTACTGTTAGATACTCTTTGTACTACCTGAAGTCTAAAATTAGGACTTAAACATTCTAGCATACATATGTTTAGAATGGATTGAGTCAAAATTGTTTAAAGCTGTTTGTCTTGCCAGTAAGTGCATATTTATTCACAAGAAAACATAATTTAACATTAGAGAATACACAAATTAACAGCAACAAAAATTTCATTCTGTTCCCCAAAAAGTTCTCCTTTAAACATCAATGCATAAATATCAGCCACATGCACTTTAAAACTTATTTGAGGATGGAAATAGATGGGTTTCTTTCCCCTTTGGCCTCTGAACAAAGTATCATGTGTAGCTCTTTTGTGCAGAGAACTCAAAATATTAACATTGCTTTTGCAGCTTGAATTGAAAATGTATTTGTGCTGGATGATGCTTGGGTTGAGTATGGATTTGTAAAGAAAAAATCTTGTTCTCCAAAGTAATGCTGTATCATCACATTGTTCTACATCAAAATCATCTAAGAAATTTGCAAAATTAAGAGTCAGGTGCCAGATTTATTATTTATAAGAAAGTGCTCAATATTGGCACGGTGTTTACAGGCAAAAAGCCAAAGGCTGAAGAGATCAACACAGTGCTATACTATTTACAGTATAGCATGAACAGCAGTATAATAAAATAAAATGTGATTATACCACGGTGGTGCTGAATTCTCAAATCTGATTAGCTAGAAGGCTGATGGTTAATTCTCTATTACCACACATGTAGTGCCAGCCAGGCAGATCACAGCAGTAAATAAATGTTCTATTATAATCATTGATTCAAACTAATGTTAGCCTACTTAGAACTGCTGATAGAGAATGTGATTTCTAATTAAAATTAACAGGCAATATTGAACTAACAACCAGCTTTCGTTCTTAGCAACAGACAGATTTCAAACTAGTGACTGGGGTTTGGGTCAAAAAGGTTTGTTATTAGCCAAAGACAGTAGTGCTACTACAAATCTGTTTGCAGCTCATGAGCATGTAATGGTAATCTTTGGCAGTCACCAAGTCTGTAAACACGTCTTCATCCACCTCTGTATCTGCCTTATCTGACACTTTCATCTTTTTCTCCAAAGGAAGAGTTGACTTTTCTCTGACTGATGAAAAGACAAATAAAGAGAATAAAGACTTGTTTCAGTCTCAATCGATGTCTTTTTCGTTATGGCCTATATATTAATTAGAGATGAAGTTATTGAAATAAGACTCCTGGATTTTTGATGCTGCTTTTTTACAAGCATCTCTGTTCACTTGAAATCCAGAGTATCACATCTATCACTGATCCTAAAGAAGTGTATTACTAAATTGTATTGAAAAACAAGAACAGCATTTTTTCACAAAGTCAAAATGCCAAAAATGAAATTGAAGTTTCTATATTAATCTCGCAATAGTCAAATTATATTTAAAGAATTTCGCCAAAGTGTGAAGATTAAAACTGAAATTTCAAGATTAAAATTTACAAGGCGATCACGCAACAAGTCACAAAAGTTTGAAATGGGGTTCAAAATTCATTTTGACCCCAGAATCATACTTAGTGTACAGACTTTTTGCTGAAAAGTGTGTCAGTTCAGACAAAAGAATCATAAAGTAAAATCCTATTATAGTGGACTCATATATAACAGAATATTGTCTATAACGGATGTGGTCTGTTGGTCCCGGCCATACGCCTTTACAAACATGCAGAAAAAGCATCAGATATAGCAGACTCGCATATAAAGGAATTTCGCTTATAATGGACAAACAATTTGGTCCCCAGGGCCGCTTTTAGCTGTAGTTTTGTTCAGCTATAATGGACATGCAGGCTCCACCTGCAAGGCACGTGGCGTGCTGGTGATATCCAGCGCAGATACGTAGTCGGGATTATTAATAGTCATGCATCTGGTCAGGTAAAGTTGGATTACTACATGTACAATATAATAATCTATACCACAAGTGTGTCTGCTGGGGTGTGGCATGAGTAAATGGTGTCTTGTAGTTGTGTTCTGGGCATACAGCAGCTCTGTATATGACGGACTTTGGATATAATGGACTGTTTTGCCTGGTCCCTTGAAGTCCGTTATAACTGGATTTTACTGTATAGGCGTCTGACTGTATTTTCCCCAGTATTTTTGAGAAGTGAGATACCTGCTAGTGGAGAAATGCAAGAGTACCAAAATTACAACTATGATAAATCCAGAAAGGATATGTTATATCTCAAGACAGGATAAGACATGGAGCTCTGGTGGGGACAATGGCTGAGAAGAAACTAGCCCACACAAGGTCTAAATGCGTCATGGTACATAGACTTTTACTAAAGATCAACTAAAGCCATATGGTATTGCAATTCATGGTTATGACTTCCTACACTCAACACACGATTTAATACGATTCACGATTCTGCATTCATGATACGATTTTCTCAAGATTTTCTTACGATTTTTTACCAGAATGAGCTGCAGACAAGTTTATTCAAAAATATTCCTTTATTTGTCTTTCTAAACTGTGCGAAATGTGCCCTTTTCTTAACAGTGTAACTGAAATTGAATAAAATGCTATTTTTAAAAAATCCCAAATCAAAACAAGTAAATAAAAAAAAAAAATCTTCAAATAAACTAAGGCTTGCATGTGCGGCTTTTTAGCGTGGTTTGCCCTTTTTAATAATCTTCGCTCAGCTGACTGTGCTGCCGGTGGACATGCTAAAGCATGTTCATTGTGCTATTTGTGTGTTATCAGTCTTTTACAATGTTTGCACGCAGTTATTGCCTTGTTTGTGCTTTTCTCGCCATTTTCGTTTGTGATTACCGGAAAGCTAAAATGCTGCCACACGATTTAAGATCGGGCAGTGCATCAATCCATCCATTTCCTGAACCCACTTAATCCCAACTGGGGTTGCAGGGGGGACCAGAGCCTATCACAGGAACAATGAGTGCAGATGGGAACCAACCCCAGGCAGTCACCTACACGCCACAGAGTGTACACACTCACACAGGGCCAATTTAGACTCACCAATCAACCTACCCTGCATGTTTTTGGATCATAGGAGGAAACTGGAGCCCCTGGTGAAAACGGGAAGAGTGTACAAACTCCACACAGAAAGGACCCGGGACCAAACCCAGGACCTTCTTACTGTGAGACAGCAGCATTAACCACTGCGCCACCACACCACCCGGCTATGTCTCCTCAATTTCAAATTCGCTCGCCATCTCGCATTCGGTCAAAACCAAAAACTGACATGCGCCATTCACGTCAATAGCTGATGTCGTGAAATCAAATGTAATATTACACCAGTTTTTCTGTTAAGTAAAGTACCATGAAGTACTCCTAAAGTAGCGATTCATTTTTCACATCAGCCGGTTTAAATCATCATACATTTACATCAATTTTTCACCAATTCACGATTCATCGTTACATGCCTACCTGACCCATTTCTGTTGTCAATTTAAAATGGAATCTCATTTACCTGACCTGTTTTCTGACCCTAGCCTGTTGTTTGGAGTGACATGTATGAACTACATTTTGGATTTCACTGTCCCAATAAAGAATGTGATTTTTTGATTCATTACATTTTTCACATGCAGTCTTTCAAAAGAGAGGCTCTAGGAAGCCTAGCAAATGTCAGGGGTCTATTAAATGTTAATATTACTGTACACCATACCTGCATATGTTCGGGCAAGTTTAAAATTCAAAATATTGTAGTTAAAAAAATGTCCTCATATTTACTAAGATGACTGCAAGTCAAGTTATAAATGCGCAAAAATAAAACCTCATCAACAAATCCATTTTTCCTGTGGTGCCTCCAGATTTAACTTGTGAAGTTATGGTTGAGTGAGACAATATGACTGCACACTAATTGACATGCAGTGGAAGTTTGCAGATGGCACCTTCTCTGCAGAATGAAAACTAGTACCCCAGCAGGAGTCCATCTAATTGGCCCATAGACACTGTTGATAAGAGTGTGTGTGTGTGTGTGTGTGTGGGGGGGGGGGTGCAGGAGCGGGAAACCAAAGCTAC
>JAODJW010000086.1:267175-303716 GCA_026777045.1 Hyperopisus bebe
GAGTGTGTGTGTGTGTGTGTGTGTGGGGGGGGGGGTGCAGGAGCTGGAAACCAAAGCTACAACAGAGGCTCCGTGGGTGGAAGTGAGAAAGTTGTGCATCTCACAAACTGAGTGCACGCTGTGCCAATGTTTTAGGGTGAAATACAACAAAGGTTACATAAAGAGGTCTTTTGATGTGTTTACCTGTGAATTTGGACATCCACACTACATTCTGTTATCTGTCACTGTGTCTTCCTGACAGACGGAATATAATTTATTTAACAGAAACTTATTTTTCAGAACTTGTTGCTGGGATATACTTGCCATTCCTACTTCCACAGAAGATATAATATAGAGCATGATGCAAAATAACTCGGGTTACATCAGATGATATATGACTCTTGTTATTATGATAAAACATGTTCATTGTTGTTATATATGCAAACTAGTAATCTGTTTGTTATTATGAAAATCTGATAAAAACCTATAGTAAATGTATTTGAGGAGTTAACAATCCTTGTACCCTCATTTCCACTAAGTAATACTGCTGTTGTTAATATAAAGACTTTCATGCACTTGTAAATAGAAGATCAAAAATCAGTTGTGTATAATCAGCTTTGTCTTCTAAATTTCACAGACAGACTGTGCACAGAACACAGAAAAACAATCCTGGCAAGTACTGTGGATTGATGAGGAATTTTAAGCATCCCTCAAGCCATCTGCAAAAGCTGGCCCATATGAGGACTGTGAATGGCCAGCTTATTGTAAATGTGAACCTGCTGGAGGAGTCCATACACTGGTGGCCGCAATACCAATCAACCTTTGGAGCACAAAAGGAGGCAGGCCCATGGGGGCAATAAGTGGCTCAGAAGATCACTGGTCTGGTCTTGGCAGAACAATCACATGTCTGTGGGCCCTTCAGCAAGGCCCTTAACCCCCAGCTCCAGGGGCTCTGCACATTGGCTGATCCTGCACTGTGACCCCACGAGCCATGGAGAGCAAGATGGGGTAGGTGAACAGAAGCATTCTAATTTACTTGTGCAAATGACAAATAAAAGATTTATCATCGTACTTGAAGTACTTCAGACTTATGAAAGTTAACCTTATGCGCACTGATACAAAAGACAGGAATCATTCAGGATGTGTATTGCTGTTTAATGAAGTGTTTGTGATGGGCTGGTTTTCAATAGGAATAATTGCCCTTTTTTGCATGATAAAGGAAAATCAAATGTTACTGAAAGCTTTTGAAATGCTGACAATCAGGCACTAGGGCTGGAATGCAATGATGCATCCATTATTTTTTCAGGTATATAGGAAAGTCAGTAGGTAAGCACACAAATTAGCATGTGAAAGGCATACATAAACAAAACACAATACACAAAAGCAGATTATGCAAGGCAGATTTAGACACTCCATTCTTGTCTGTGGCTCTTTGCTTACTTTGCTCAATTTTACCAGATGAACAAGCAGGTACAAAAAATGGATGGATGGATGGCTGGATGGATGGATGGAGGCTTAATTGGTTGTAATGGGAGTTCATGGTTATGCAATATTCCACAGAAATGCACAGCCTGCTCTGATTAAAAGCAATCTGGCCGCAAAAAAAATATTACTCAATTTTCAATTCCATGCCTATTCATTTCTTTAAAAGGAATTCAGACTGGATTTTTGATGAAACAATGCACAGTCTCAGATGAATGGACATTCTGGAACTTGTGTCTTTGTTGTGGGATTAGATGATTGAAATATCATCTTCTATACTTGTAGTTTATATCAACACAAAGACACATGTTTTGCATTCCATTATTGCTGCTAATCCTGTCCAGGACTGTCTACAATTTTCCCTCCCATGATTACTTTGCAGATATGATGGAAAATCCATCCTCATTTTTTCTCCATTTTCGGTTGCTGTAATTCCTTATGTTTTAATAATCCATTGCATTGGACTGAAATGACTAGGGTATTCATCCAGCTTTTTCCAGGCAGTAAATTCAAGCTTTACAGCTGCAGTATCCACAGTGAATAAAATTCCTTAGTAAAAATCAACAATTCATAGTGCCTTGTGGATTGTTACATAAAAATTCAAATTTTGTGTCATTTAAACTTTTTTCTCCCATTGAAAAAAGAATATATTAAAGCCTAACTATACAATAACATTACGAAAAACAATACACAGCGTTGTAGGATTGCATAGCTCTTACAGAAAAGGGATAAGCTGTAGCCATAACTGCATAGTAATAAAAATAACACAAAATAAAAATGGAAATGCTAGAGAAAATAGCACATTTATTTACTTATTCAGTGTGTTTTCATGGATAGTGTGATAGAATAGCAGACCGTCTTTTCTCTCTATACTAACTGTTCCCCCAAGACTCAGATCACTGGTTCAGGCTGAAACAGTCATCCCACACTGAATCCACCAGTGAGTCACAGCCTGATTAAAAGCTGGCTTTGCAGTAACAAAGGTGGACTCTTGCTGACTTACCTTGACTGGTGATGGAGACATGACAAAAAGGTGCCCCTACATGGGCCGGCCCTCTCTCAGGGGCAGGCCAGGCGCTCAGAGTCCATAAGCTCATGGTGTATATCCTTGCACCCGCGGCATGGTACATTCCATTTGAACTGGGAAGTCAGAATTTCTGAGTTATTTGTGTATCATTTAATCACCCATATGCACAGTACTGTCCAACCTGCACTGTATCTGTGAACATGCTATGGTGTTAGCGCAAAATATCATGTAATTATCATGTTATTAACTGGTATTCATAGCTAACAATGAACCTGGCTAGCACTGGTATTGCTAATTGCTAATGGCTAACCTGGCTTAACTCAGGTGTGTCATCACTCCCAGCCCCAGCTTCTGAGGTAAATGGAACGCAGCATCAAATACTGACCCTCTCCCACACTCCGTTTACTAAAGCCAGAGGGCCTCCTCTACATAAATGAGAAAAAGCTTTTCTTTTTATCACAAACTCAGAACCATCCTCTTGGATGTGAACTCTCCTGCTTGTTCAACCTTTTTCTGGTTAAAGATGCTGTGTAAAAACATCCAGTCTCACTGTGCCTCACCTTTTGTTATCTGTTATGAAATATGTGTAATGTAATGGAGATACTGCCATCCTGTTTCAAATTTCCCTATAATAGTATTGAATAAAATCATAGTAATTTTCAGAAACATTTTGTCTGTACCTCAGGGATCTTTTAATTTTCACTGGGAAGTCTGGACACAAATCTTACACAGTGAAACTATTTCAAGGCATCGTGATCCAAAATATGTACTTAATATCTTCAGAACTCTGTACAAAACTTCTACCCATGGCATATATTACATTCTATCCATCCAATCTTACATCCTTCCATCTTACAATCGTTTACCCTGATCAGGGTTATTGGGGACCTGAATCCCATCCTAGACAGCATAATGCATGGAATTTCATGACCAAACACACACTGTCCAACAACCTGATTGAAGCGCCATTCAGTGAAGACAGGAACTTGCATTGATGTTAAACTGGATTTCTCAGCCTGGTCGCAAGCCAGGAATGAGCCAAGCGGGACACTTGCCTCCCATAAATAAAGCACCAAGGTCTGTTTTGACTTCCAGGTGTTGTTTATTCATTTTTGGACACATTTACAAACACAGGAGGTATTCTGCAAATGTTTATAGTATCTCCTGGAGTGTAATGCACCGAAGTTAAGACATTGATCGGGCTGTTTTCATTTTACTGGCTGCAGAAATCCTCCGCAGACCCAGTGGGGAGCTGCCATTCAGAGACTTCATGCAGTTGAAGAAGAGCAACCCCTTAGTGCCCATTCATCTGTTAAAGGACCCATTATAGCTGTACTGTTTCCAACCGATACATGATTCAATGGCATTTGTCTCCCACTACCTTGCCAGATGAGGATTTATTTTCTCTGGCGCATAGTGCTTGAGCAAGGCTTACAGAGATCCATCTGTAGAATATTATGTTATCTAAGGAGATAGATTTCAAAGTTGTTAGAGTTGTTAAAGATAAAATAAACAGTGCTAATACTGACAGTTGCTGTTCTCTCTGAGGTTGATACACACAGTGATTATCTCCTCAATGGTGTGATCTGGCTAATCCACCTTTGCCTTTCTTTCAGCAGTCCCTCTGCCTGAGTTTAAGAAGCATTAACTGTGCACAAACATTTTTTTCCTTTGTTCAGGGAGGCAGCTAATACACAACATAAAAAAATCCAATGAGGGCCTTGTGGTATGAATAAAATGATGTTTCAGGAATAATGAACTGCCAGTTCATCATATCGATGGAATAATGTCAGTGTAACATTTGTCTAGCATGTTTACAGGACAAATTGGGATCACTGCTTGTTATTACAAATAATTCATGTTATAGTTACACTCTTCTTCATGTTACCCTGTGGAACAGTTAATAGTCTCATTGTCTAGTTGCACGTTTTTGTGACCTCGCACTAATTAAATATAAATTATATTGCTTAGTTTGGATACATATACATTCAATTATTTGTCATTTTTAAGTTTTTGCACTGTGGTTGATAATTCTATAAGTATAATGACAGAGAAGGCTTTAACAGATTTTTGGAAGTACATTGAACTATAGATTAAGTATTTATAACCTACTTACTACCTTGTAAAATTATAGCTTGCAACTTGACCCCCTTTACTGTTAACCAGTCACATACTTTTCACATTGGCACCACATATTCTGAAAGATTAGCTTATTGTGTGAGAAATTGGTTAAGGATTTCAAATAGACTTAATATTTGTGAACTTAATATTGTGAAGATTGTTGTCATAAGTGCACCCCAGTTCTTTTCGAAACAGCAATTCAAAGTAAAGTCAGTTTTGTATGTGCTTGTGTGGTGGCAGGGACCTCATTAGACACACAGAATTTATTTTGCCAAGCGTAGAATAAGGACAGATATTATGCAAAGTTGGGTAAGAGCTGCACCAAACTGGGGAACTGCATCTATTTCTCCTAGCTGACAGGGTGTTATGAGGTACATTTTAAATGGACCCCAGAATGTATGGAGGGGGATTACCGCTTGGTGAGGCTTTAGAATGTTCCCTCATTAGAGTAAGAATCACACTCAGCTGTGAAACGCTGAATCGCATTAGGGAGTAGAGCGGAGATATCACTTAATTATTCCAATCCCTCACAAAAATGCAGATTTCCAGAAATATTGAATGCTATATTAAAAACCCACATACTGCATGAATTATAAACATACCGCACATGTACATATGCACACACAGACAGAGATGATGAGAAGAATACCATGCTTCATGCAGCTGATGCACAGTCACTAGGACAGGGGTACTCGAAAAGCGGACTCCGGGCCACATACAGACCGAAGCACAATGTCATCCTGACAGCGAGACTGTTCTTTTCCTCCCCTTTGGCAAAATCTACTGAGGGGAGCCCCCCACCACCCTTCTTGACTGATGAAATTTGAATCATTGAGGTAAAATAATTGAGTGTCCTTTTACCTGGATTTATTTACTGTGACTAAGGTATATTCAAATTATTAACTGAAATTCTTTTCCCCATATATCTTGGGTAATGTATAGGAACAGTAGTCAATGAAAGTACTTTAAGTCAATTAAAGATTGATTTTAGTGAACAATATAAAAAAATGTGAATCAGTGGCTTGCAGTTGTGTCTAGATCATTATGATGAAATGTTAAGTATTAGCTGATTTCAGTGCATTAGCTTAATCAGGCAGGTTTAGTGCATGTACATAAAAACAGAAAGGCAATTTGGAGTGAATGCTTCACAGACTAAGAGGTATAGCAGCTTGTCAATGTTGCTGTTCCAGTCTGCATCTGTGATAATCAGTAATTGCACATGGTGAGCACTGGTCCGTCTTTGTTGGGGACCAGATGGACTGAGATGTCAGCTTGCAATCATTCGCTGCAGCTCCTCTATGACACACCGATGGCTAAATTAGACACGCCTCCTGGCAGCAGCGGTGGAGATGCTAATTAGAAACAGATTGTTTCTGCTTTACCACTTTACCCCCTCCCCACTCCCTCTCTCTCTCACAAACATTCTGGCATAGGGAAGGGTGCTTTATTGTAATTTTTGAATGTAAAAATCAAAGAAACGTATGGAATCCCCATTTTTAACACTGATGATTCACTCTAAACATGGGATTTTAGAAGCTACAGAAGTCCTGAAAGAAGCGCTTGTCCATATTTTCTGCAATACTTCAGTTTCAGTTCTTTAATTCATCAAATTATAGAAAATTGTTGTTGTAGTTCTTTTTGGCAAATGTTAAGAGCCAAGAGGGGTATGAAAAATATTGAGTGGTAAGTCTGATCAATGTCCTCTGTAAGTTATCAGGATTTTGAGGTAAAAAAAAAAGAGTGCAGTCAAAAGACTTCTTCTCATTGTCAGGTAACTAGTGTTGATTGCTACAAAAAGGCAATATTAAGATCCAGCATAATGAAGATAAAAAATACAGCAAAATGCCCCACCTCTAATAAATACATGAATATCTAGAAAGGGGGGCTTTTGGAACAACAGTGTTGTATTACCCACACAGCTTATTCATTTGCTCTGCCCATATGTACTCATCCCACACTCACCAATCAATAGAATTTCTAGAAGTATTGAACAGATCGTCCAGAAATGTGAAAGTTAATAAGTGTGTTTTTACCTGAATGCTCCTAAGTAACTCATAATGATTTATTGCTGTTGCTGGTGCTTCACCAAAAACCCCTCCTGAGAAATAGGCCGCTAACAACAGATCTTTGGGTATCTCAGTCCTGGGCTTTTTGTTCCAGCTGACTCCAGGTGTATCCCATTCTTTTGGTGTCCAGTTCAAGGTCATACATCTACAGCACTGTCTCAGGATCTTGTCTTCTCCAGGAAGCTGGTTGGTTCTCTGCTATAGGTCCTGGTTGCTCATGGTGTTTGGCGGATCCAGAGGATATAACAGACAGATATGAACTTTCTTCATTATTGTCTGTTGTCTTCGAGGTCTCTGCTCCATATAGGAGAACTAACTTGGAGTTGAAATACAACAGTCTGACCTTCATTTGTAGAGTCAGTTCCTTAGAGTTCCAGATGTTCTTCAGCTGAAGGAATGCTGCCCTTGCTTTGCTTATTCATTTCTAGGAGTCAGTGCTGGTTATATTTAGCTTTTTGACAACACTGCCCTAGTAGATGAAGGCTTCCACCTCTTCCAATTGTTGATGTTCAAGCCAACTTGAGTCGAGGAGGTTGTCAAGCTGTTAATTTTCTCCTGCATCTGTTGATAGTGTCAGGTCATCTGCAAAGTCCAGTTAATCAAGTTGTACGAAGGGTGTTCACTGTATTCCTCATCTTGTTTGTGCAGCTGATGTCTTCATTATATAGTAAATAGTAAGCAAGAAGACGAAAGGCGAGAGTAGGCACCCCTAATGAACTCCGGTTCTCACCTCAAAGGCATCAGTGAGCTGCCCTCCATGGACTACTCTACTACTCTACAGGCCATCCTGTCATATGAGTTTCTCATGATGTTGACCATTTTGGGTGACACACCATAATTCTGGACAAGGTTCCAGAGAGTCTTCCTGTACAAGCTGTGAAACACCTTCTCGTAATCCACAAAACAGATGTACAGAGAAGAAATTCATTCCAATGACAGTCTGGTCTGTGCTGGATCTTTTCAGAAGCCTGCTGGCTGATCTCTTAGTTGGGCATCTTGTTCCTTCATTCAGTTCAGGATTATCCCATTGAACACTTTCCCTGGTACGGACAGGAGCGTAATCCCTTAGTAATTTGCACAGATACTGAGGTTGCCTTTCTTTGGTACTTTGATGAGATATCCTTCCATCATTCTGATGGCACCTGCTCCTTCTCCCAGTTGGAAGAGCATCTCCACCATGGTGTCTATGTCCGCCTTCAGGGCTTCTGTTGTTATGTTGTCTGGGTCTGCTGACTTGCCATTTTTCACCTGTCCTATTGCCTTTCGGATTTCCTCTCTGGTTGGTGTGCGATAGTCTATAGGTAGATTCTCTGCTGCTGATGGTATATTTGGCAGGTTTGGTGGTGTTGGTTTATTTAACAACTCTTCAACATGTTCTTCCCACCTTTTCCACTGTTGTTCCTCTCCCATCATCTCCTTGTCTTTCACTAATCTGTCTGGCTTGCTAAATTTTCCTGACAACTTCTTTGACATGGAGTACAATTCCTTCCTGTCTCCATGTCTCTCTGCTTCTTCTGCTTCTGTTGCCACACTGTCAGTGTAACTTCTTTTTATCACGTCTGATGCTATTCTTCATATTCTTGATGACGTCTATGTACTCCTCTTGTGCTTCTGCTCTTCTGGCTCTTGTTCTACTGTTGTTGATAGGTTGATTTCTTTTCCATCCTGTCTTTGATCTTCTTCATTGTTTCTATTAACAGTCATTCCTTATGTTGGTGATTCATACACCCAAAAATGTCTTTACATGTTGATCACAGCTTTTTTCACTTTCTTCCATCCACTGTTGATTGACTTCTCTTCCTCCATCAGTTCCAGTACATAACACGGCACTATGTTCATAAAGATTTTCTTCTTCTTCATTCAGAAAGATGCTGTGACAGTCCTCAGGTCATAAGCATCCCATCCAATGATTGCTCTCTGTGCTGCTTTTGACAACATCATGGCTACCTCTTGGGTATGGGGGGCAGCATCCTCCTCATGTCCCGAGTATAGCAGCATCTCCCCTATAGTAAGTGTTTTCTAACCAGTTTGTACCCATTGGGTTTCACTGATTACAAGCAGGGCAAGATTGTAGTTTCACATCTCTGCTGCCACTTGCACTGTATTTCTACTTCGTACATTGTTTCCTCGTTCCGATGTTGATCTCCTTAGTGGCAAGAAGGGTAGTCAGCATTGTAGCTTCTGATTTATAGCTTTCACCACAAGGCGTCATACTTCTTCTTAATGAAGACCCATCTCTTCCCAGTACCAAGGTGTCTTGATCTCTTGTTGGCATTTCTGTACCTAAGAATTATTTGATGTGATGAGGTAGTGTCATGAACGTGCTGAGCACGGACCGGGGAAGCAGGCGAGGATGACGAGAAATCAGGAACAAGGTTTTTAATTAACAAATGAATAGGCAGACAGGACAGAAACGTCATAACACTATAATGACCGGACTGGGGAAACAAACTGAAATGCGGACTAAATACACTGAACTAATGACAGCAACAGGAAACAACTGATGAACACGGGGAATCCACATGGGGTTAATGGGGGGGCGTGGCACACGAGAGGAGCGGACAAGCGGATCATGACAGGTAGCTTACCCTGTGCCCAGCCCTTCTCCTTTGTCCATTGGACTTGGGACCATCTAGGGCAGAGTTGGTCTATTACACATTGTACTATTTGATGATTTGCAGTATCTTTTCCCTCCAAATAGGTGGTTACTTGTTTTCTTTTCTGTATGTTTCAATGTCCATTTCTGAAAATGTCATTTATATTATGCGTGTTTAAATATTATTATTCTATTTTTTTCTCTTTTGCAATATGACTAACATTTTTCATGACATAGCTGTAAGAATGGTAACAGATACACTAATGGATGAGCCGCAGTTCTATTTTTGATGTACTAAATGATGCACACAATTTACGTTAACGTTTCCATGAAAAATTAAACTGAGCTCACGAAATCCTAAAATGTGCACACAATTTACTTTTTTGTGTTCTCAATTTGCCATTTGGAGCCCTTGAAAAATTTTCAGTCTAATTAAATTTAACATTGTTTCATCATTGTGCTTGCCTAAAGAAAACAAGACCACAAAGCCAGAAGCTAGAGTGGAGTGTGTGAATACTATGGGTTTAATAGTAGTTTCATGACCTGCTCGTTCGATCCTCCTTTGTGCCATGCCCCCTCATTTACCTCATGTGAATTCCTGATTGTTATCAGCTGTTTCGTGTTATTTCTGCTTAGTCCTGTGTATTTTAGTCGACGTCTGACTGCGTTTCCCTAGGTCTGTCATTGAAGTCCCTTGTGCTGGTTTGCCGTCCATCTATTGTTTTACGTACTCTCCGTCAATAAAGCCCGCATTTCCCCGACTCCCTGGACTTTTCCTGCTCTGTTCCTGATCTGTGTCCACACAACGCAACAGAATGGCAGACCTCGATGAAGAGAAGTCTCCCCTGACCGAGAGGTTAAATCAGCCCGAGGTCCAGAGCAACCCTGTGGCGCGGATCTAGCCAGCCGAAGGGGGACGATCCTACAGGGGATGTCCCCGCCCGGGAACGTGCACCTGATGGAAGAGGTGCGTGATAATCTCCGGCAATTGATGCAGAGGGTGATGGAGGTAAGAACCCAGCTGGCTACATTCCACAGTGGAGAGTACCCCGATCAGCTGCCACACCTCACCGACATGACCAGACCTCCGCCGACAAATGCCCAGAGGAAGAAGAAAAAACTGAGAGAACAGAGACTGGAAGAGGCGTCGACAATCTTCCTGGGGGCCGTCTCCCTCTCCGCAACTTCATCCCCCGCTGGATATCGAGAGGAATTTCCCCCAATCCGGAATCCAGCAGTGTTCACCCCCTACTACACCGCCGCCATTTCACAGCCACCACCTACTGCGTAGCTGCCTGGATCAGCAGCGCACCCTTTTTCCAGGACTCGCCTGGCTCTTAAAGGGGCCAGGTCAGTGTGGGATGCCATTCTGTGGATCTCCAAAGTCCTTAAAGGGGCAGCACTTGCCATCAAGGAGCAGCCCCTGGCCCCAGCGATTCCAGTCCTGACGGCCCCTAATGTTCCTGACCTGCTAGTCCCGTCGGCTGACGCTCCACCCACAGAGACTCCTGCTCTGCCAGTTCCTGCTCCACCCACAGAGGCTCCGGCTCCACCCGTGTCTGATGTTCCGACCCTGGCTCCACCCACGCCTAAAGTTCCTGCTCCCATGATCCTAGTCCCTGTCCCCGAGGTGATACCAGATTAACTAACCACCGCTCCTTCACCCTTGGGGCAGGAGGAGCTCGAATGGGACCCCTTGGGGATTTCTCTAATGGCCCCACTGGACCCCTCTGGGGGAATGACTCCACCACAGCAGAGCAGATCCCAACCAGGTCCCCACCTTTCAGTCACCCAGAAAGGGAGAGGACACTTATGCCAGGGTCGTGTCCCACCCACCCTGCCCCCTGGCTCGCCCTTGGTCCTCTGGGCTCCTGCTTGGCGTTTGCCTGCGGTCCCCCTGGCTTCGGCTCGGGGGTTGCCTTTGGTCCCGCCTGCGGAGCCTCCTCGGCTGACTACGGTCCTGCCTCCGGCACCTCGTTGGTCGCCTGCAGGTCTCCCCACTCCGACTCATCGGTCGCCTATGCCTTCGCTGACTTTAGCGGCGCCTTTGCCTGCTCCTGCTCCCTCCTCCACTCCACCAGTCTCCCCTTCAACTTCCTCCTCAGCCCCTCCGATGTTGCCTCCTACACCCTCCTCGCACTTACTGAGGGTCCCTCCGGCTCCGACCTCGTGGTCGCCTTCTGCCCTTGTGGCTTCTGCCTCGCATCCGTTGGGGTTCCCTCAGGCTCCCTATTGTCCCCCGTCCTTTGCCTTCTTGCCTCCTCTGTCTGCTCCTAGTCTGTCTGTGTCTCCTCTGTGTTTCCTCTGTTCACTCCTGGTCCCTTTGTTCCTCCGGTTTGTGTTTCCCCAGTGTCTCCCATTTTGGTGTGCCTGTCTGCATTTCCTGTTCTTTGTCAGGTGCTGTCTTGGTTGATTCCCTTGTGCCTGTTCTGTGTGTCCGTCCTGTTTCCGGTCTCTCGCTGACGTTCTTGGTTTTGCTGTCCAGGTCCTGTGTTCCCTGTCATGTCTCTTCGTTCTACGGAGTTCGCGCCTTTGGGGGGGGGGGTTCTGTCATGACCTGCTCGTTTGATCCTCCTTTGTGCCACGCCCCCTCATTTATCTCATGTGAATTCCTGATTATCAGCTGTTTCATGTTAATTTTGCTTAGTCCTGTGTATTGTAGTCTGTGTCTGAGTCCGTTTCCCTAGGTCTGTCATTGAAGTCTCTCATGCTGGTTTGCCGTCCATCTGTTTATGTACTCTCCAACAACAAAGCATTCATTTCCCTGACTCCCTGGACTTCTCCTGCTCTGTTCCTGCTCCGTCCCTGCACGACGTAACAAGTAGCATGCTCAAATCTTTTCATAATGCGTGATACACTATAAATGGTGTTTGGTGAGGAAAGCTGTGATTTAGGAAATCACTGAATCCTCAAACTGCCCCTGCCCCTTCTTATCGTTTTAATTTTATTTAATGATAACTCGATATATTGCTTATATCACCTAGCCCTACACAGGACCATAGACACATCAGGCAGTAGCCTCCTTTTCGGGTGAGCCACAAAGGCCTGCAGTCCCCATAAGCATCCCTTCCAGTTAAGTGCTGTCTGTGCACCCAAGTGAAAGGAAGCGCATTTAAAACTATGGCTGTGCAGAGCTCATTCACACGGCAGGGTTTGCTCAGACAGCTGGCGATCTATCAGGGGCAGTACGAAATCCGAATGTTCCATCACATTGACACGAGAGAGACTTTCGAGTACAGGTGGGGGGCACGGGAGTGTGGGTGGTAGGAGGCCAAGGTCTGTTCTTTTTTAATGGGGTTAAGGCAATTTGCTTATGCCTCAGGGGACACAGAATGAGAATCAGTTCAAATGCAGGTGGTCTCATATCCAGTTTGTTTGACTGAATCTATGAAGAATACCTGTGGTATTAATGAGGAATAATGACAGGGAATCATTTGCCAGAGTATGTCAGTGCTGCGTGGGCTCCGAGGCGGATGACTTTGGCCTTTTCATATGGCAGCTCCGGCACTGCATGTTCCCCTCATGGATGGCCAGTGCATCCCCATTTGTTTTATTCCATATGTTAAGAGAAATGATTTTTATCCTATTAGCTTTTATTTGTTCCCTTTTTCCATTACTTGTGCTGCTTACATTAGTGCTTAATAAAAAAGGGGAGGGGGGGGCAGACTTACAAAATCACAGATTAGCAAGCTGGGGGGTGCGAGACTTGTCTGTTTTATGGCATGAATATTCATAACTACATATGGCACAGTTCAGCAGGTTCTTGTTCGAGGTGCATCTACTGACGGTGCTAATTGGAACGCTTAATTTAAAAGCAAGCTGATGTTGTCAAAGGCAGCATTCCCTGGCTGACTGTCAGTGCACTGTGGAGCAAGGCAGCATATGGGCACACATACACAGCCAACAACAGACAGATCTGTTCAGACAGATTCAGATACCAGCCTGCAACACTCAAACAGTTTAAAACAGCAAATCTGCTTGGAAGAAGATATCCATACACATGTATAGGATTGTGCTAAAAGTAATTAACATTACTGACATCTTTATAGCACATAATCTCACTGCCTGAGGGTTTTTGCATTATACAAAACTTTTTAAAATAAGAGTTCAATGTACAATTACTATAATCAGTTTATTGCTTAATTAAAAAGCTTGGTGATTTAAGGCCCTGGAAATAGTGATGGATTAAACTTAAATTGAAGCTGAAGACTGTTTTATACTTCGGCCAGAGGCACACAAGTTAACAAATAGCAGTGTAACACGTGGCTTTTTTTTAAACGTGTATGCACCCATAATACATTTGTTTGGCTATTGAAGAATATTATATGGAATAGCCCATCACCCATCATTAATGTAAGTTGACTGGAACACAACTCAAGCAGATGTTAGACTCCCCCAGGAATAGATATGAAGATGTATCCTATAATATGTCATTATAGTGATGAATGCTGTAATTCTTATGGTATGGCTGCAAAGGGTCAATATTGCAGTCTGGAAAACATTCATTGTTAAAGGTATGAGTTAATAGCTATTAATTATCCATCTTCTGACCACTTATCCTGGTCAGGGTTGTGGGAGAGCTGGGAGCCTATCACAGGCATCACAGGGCACAAGACCGGGGTACGCCCTGGATGGGATACCAATCCATCACAGGGCACATAGATACACACACTGTGTGCAACTTAGAGACATCAATTAGCCTGACTGTATGTCTTTAAACTGTGGGAGTAAAGTATAACACTGAAAAGACAAGCAAACTCTGCACACAGAGAGCAGAGGTGTGATTGAAATCCCCAGCCAGCCACTGGCTCAGCATGCCACCCTCTGAAGTATAATTATAATAAAAGCCTCCCTACTTGCCGTGTTTCCTTGGGAGGGTGCCAGATCACCATGACCGTGGCTGGAAAAATGTTTAATGTACGTGATAGATGGATATTATAAGTCACTTAACTTTTTGACTTCCTAGTCATTATGATTATGTTGCATTCTCAATTGCCCCATCAATTACTGACTATGTATGCACTCATAATATAGTTCAAGCAAATCTGCACTCTTCATAAACATATAGTGGGCTATTTTTCATAACTCCATTCTTATTCCATCACTAATATTGATGTTTTATATTTTTCAGTTTTTAATATGTTGTGTTTCCTGGCAGACTGATGCACTCAGTATGTGTGTGTGTGTGTGTGTGTGTGTGTGTGTGTGTGTGTATGCGTGTGTGCGGATTAGGTACTGTATATGTTACATTGTGGGGACCCAATGTCCCCCACAATATGATAAAGACCTTTATTATTATGTTATTTTTGATGTTGTGGGGACCATTTTTCCGGTCCCCGCAAAGATCTATGAATGCAATCAAAAAAGTTAAAAGTCTGATATTTTGTTTGGTTATTTATGGTTAAGGTTACAGCTGGGTAGGGGTTGAGTTTAGAGTTTTGCCCATAGAAATAAATGGAGAGTATCCACAAAGATATAATTACAAACCTGTGTGTGTATGTGGGTGGGTGGATGTGTGTGTGCGTGTGTGCACGTATGTGTATGTGTCTTTGTTTGCTCTCTCTGCCCTTGAGCAGCTAACTTTTTCTATTTTGTTGGCACTGGACCCAAAATAAACAGGCAGTCATCCAGCAGTGTCATTTCTTCTTTGTGTTTCATTACTTTCAGCAGTTCAAGGATGTGATTTTCATAAAAGCTCCATCCAGCCTGAAGGGGATTGGAGGAGCACTTTTTTTTACTGGGGCTGATCATGGGTAATCAGTCTGTGAACTCCCACTTCCCATCTTATGCTGTCCATAAATTGCTAATTGCACATGCATCTTCATTGCCCAATAAATATTTAAATCCACTGTGTTCATTATGCTTTTCACAGAAACAGGCTAAACTGCCAGAATAAAAGGGAGCAAGTAGCACTGTTTGATGAAATACTACAGCAAAATGACACAGGGTGGAGTTTTTATGATGACGAATGCAAATACATGGGGAATTGTTGCCATTTTTCTGAAAAAAAGAACAAGGTGTCACCTTAAGTGGATATGCTGAGCTTCGGATGAGATACTGAGTAATGCCATCTTTCTCAGGACGTTGTCTGGATACAAGTTGTTTTAGCACTTAGAGGAATACGGAAAGCAAAATACCCTGAGTTAATGTGTGACAAGGTAAGAGAAACTTCTGGTAGGTAGACAGAAAACAGAGTCAGCTTAAGAAGCAACATTGACAGTCTGACATGAACGGCTGCCTCTGGACTAATTGACAGGGTTTTGGCTCCAACTACATTGGGGGGAGCATGTGCCCCCCACGCAGTATATGGTTTAATTCATTGCCATTTCCAAGTCAGCAGAATACTCAACAATGGAAAATATGTAGACTGCAAAGACATCCATGGAATGTACCACAGAACAGTGCATTTTTCCAGAGAAAGTGACTGACACTTAAGGTTTCCATTGGACAAACACTTCTTGCTGGGTGATTATGCATTTTTTGAGGTGGGAGATGTTGGCTAGCTTTGTTTTTACATCACTCTAGTGTTGCAAAAAAGCTCAGTAAAAAAATCTGAGACAAATTCCATACATCTGAGATGCTGAAAGGTTTGTGGTGTTTGTGAAATCCTTTCTGTATTTCAAAGGTTACATTTAAAACGATTAAAAAGAGATGGATGAGAACAGGCCAGGGGCCTGAATGTGTAGTTAATTAAGTAGTATGTCTGTTTTGTTTTTCTTCTCTATATACTCTGCAGTCTTTGGAACAAAAATTGCAAAGATTGTTTTATATTTATTACATTAATTGACTTTTTAGGCAGCTATTCAGGAATATGGAGAGCACTGGTAATGTAAGCACACTACAATAAATCTTCAGTAACAAGCTTTAAGATACATAAAAATCAGGATACATTTCAGGCTATGTGGGGGGGGGGGGTGAGTCTCTTTTCTTTATGCTTTCAAAATAACTATTTTCTCAGGAATGATCCAAATGAGAGGCCAAGCCCAGATCCAGTGATTCCCAAATGGATCAGGCAAACTAAGAATTCAGGGAATTGTCTACAGAATGTGAAATGCTAAAAGTAAATACGTGTGACGTCTTTGAAGGCCACACCCCAGCAAAGAGGCTCCTCAGCACCACCACTGCCTCTGTTCACACACCTCTGACTAGGAAGTGTTGTGGGGATACAAATGTGTAACGGCAACATAACCTGACAAACAGTATAGAACCTGAGGAAACTTGTAGCTTGTGATTATCATACTGACATTCACCAGTATGCTGTAAGGGTTTCAAATGGTGTCATTTTAGGTGGAGGAAAATTGCTGTGAACTTTTGAGGAAATGTTGGCTATAGCAGCCAAGGTGATCTGAATTTTTCCTGTGAAAAATGTACAGCGGCGTAAATGGGCACTAAGCTAAGCGACGCATATGTAAATAACCCTATGGATTATGGGTGTGTGCAAAAGCTATGCAAAGCCGGAAGGCTGAGTCTTTAATAGAGTCGCTGATGATGTACTTTAAAATCCAGCACCTCAGGTAAATCATTCGCAAAATGCCCAGGCATGTTGTGGAGAATATTCTGGAGCCCAAATACTAAAAATAGAGCTTTTCAGAATGTTTTGTAATATCATACATCCTGTAATCTCCAGTAAATTACTCCCGATTCATAGCAATAGCTTTCAGCAATTGCTATTTAACAAGTTTTGCAGCTGCTGCTTGGAAGGGTAATGTGCAAACATGTAAAATGAATAGCAAATTATTGTTATTATCCCATTTTATCTGACATATCTGAGAATAGGACACACTGCATGGCCCACACACACCAGCCAGTAATTTTGTTCGGTTATGTAAAGGGACATAGCATTTGTATGTTGGAGATAAGAACAGATGGCAATGCTCGCAGGCACACTCACACGCAAAGACCTCCTTCATTAGCGGAAGGAGCGGTCAGCTTGCATGGCTTTGGCCAGACTATTGCTGTGAATGAGATGGACTGGCGGCCACAGTCCCACAGAAAGGCTCATGGGAATACAGCAGGGTGGGCAGGGGCCTGGAGGCAGATGATGGGAGGAAGGAACTGAGAGAGGCACAGATGTGCTGCTTAATGCCACTGGGCATAAAGATTTTAGGCGGGTTTCAATCAAAGCAGTGCTTCTTTGGATTATGCAAAGTCATAAATAAGTGAGCAAAACCACTAATTACCTGTGTTGCTCACAGGCATGTGCAGACGTGCACCTTGTGTACTATTCATGTGCTATATGTATATTAAGAGTAAGCTGTTAATAGGTTGGGTGGATTAACTTTAGTTTCATGCAGCAGTGAAATCTGACATTTCATCGGCTCAATAAATACAACAGGCATGAAAAGGATTTCATGTAATAATGCAAACAACTTTGTTGAGAAGGCAAAGCTCTTGAAATTCATACAAAGCCTTCCTTATATCAAACACAATTGCCAGAATCTTATTCATTTATCTGCCAACACCATGGTCACAAATGCAGCTGCTGGGTTGTTGATCTCCACCGAAGGGATGGGAAAAGATTGGTGGATTCCCTGTTGGTGTTGTGAGTCCAGCAGTTTTGTTCCATATTAAACTGCAACAATATTGAAATTCAAATGCAATAGCCTATACAGTATGTGTACTTCAGGATACCTTGGTACCTATGTTATACCCAGGCTATATTTGTCATTTGGCCTCTTTCTCAAAGGACAGCTCTATTGCAAGCCTTGTACAAAAGACAACATTTATGTAACATTTCTGACTGGAACATTATCACAGATCAGTATAAACCATTTCTATGTTTCCTGGCTATTGACATCTCCTTTCAGTAACCAAAATAATAAAAGGACATGTTTGTTTTTACTAGGTGGTAAGAATTGCTTTTAATCATGGAAAAACAATAATAAACCATGAGGACAGAGCCAAAATTTTTAGATTCATATTTATGGCAACATTGGGAACAGGGAGATGATTTGTCTAAACATGTTTAGGTTTATTAGCTTCAAATTTGTTCCAGATGTATTTTGTTTATTTCATTAAATCATAAAGTACGAGTAATGTATAAAACTAGACCAAACATAGGCCTAATTTTTCCAAATGGTACATTTTTTAAACATAGTCTGCATGAGAGAAGCACAAGAACATATAATGAATAGATTTTAGTGAAAGTGTAATTCAGTCAACACCTTTAAAAACACAACATGAAAGCAATGTAGATAATTCAGAGTTTAAGGTGATAAAACTGCAGTATGCCCTAAGATAATTACCAACCATTGTCTAATGACAAATTCCCTTCCTTCATAAATAAACAATCTTATATACTTCTGAATGTAGCAGGATTTAATAACACATGTGCTCTACAGTGATATAATGTAGATGATAAAGAAAATGCAAGACAGTTTAGTATCAGACATTAGAAACCATGGGATTCATTTTACAATGTAATTTTACACAAGAATAGCCAGTGAAGCAAAAATCAAAGTAATGCTGCAAAATTAGCATTTTTAGGTACTTGAATAACATCAATCACTGAACATTTGCCAGGTTAATGGAGATAAACTCATTTTGATTACAGCCCAGTTTTCATGTGACGATGAGAATCAGAATCAGTTTATTAATCCCCGTGGGGAAATTCTCTTTCATTACAAAAACAAACTCCTGATGAAAATAAAAGCTTTAGGAAAGTTACGCACTGCACAAAGACATATTTCTGACAAAATCTGTTGAGCTGCTATATGAAAATTGTCATTTTCAACACTCTAAGCAACAAGAATGATATTTTAGGTGGTTGTCAGCCACTTGATTGATTGCAATAATTGTCGAGAGCAAAACCAAATTTGAAAACAAGTTTTAAAAGCAAATACACTAATTATCTAACATAAAGCACATGCGGATGAGGCACGGCAGCTCCATGTTCCATTGTCTGCTCCTCTTTTTTCCACAGAAATAATCAAAGAAATCCATAAATAAATCAGCAGGTTCCTTGGCCCAGGTGAAGCCTTGTCCCAGCTTGGAGATAACAGCCTCAGACAGCCGGCGTCATTAGCTGCCACATGGAGCATCCGCTGGGAGCTCTGCAATGGCACTTGGGATTGTGGTTGCCATGCATCCCACCGTAATTGGTTACCAGCCTATGTGCATTCGCTAAAACACAAAAGGGACCTTTCACCCTCCCTGCAAATCTATGCGCGAGAGCCGCTTTCCAATGTGTCAAAATGCAGGGGGTAAAAAATTGAATTCCAAATTGGTCACTGCTTTCAGGTATCGGCATGAAGGGTAAGGGTTTGGTCCTCCGGCTGTTAAGTGTGTCCTGTCAGCCACATTCCTTCAGCAGTGACACAAAAAGGATGCTTCCTCCTGTCAGGGTTTGGCAGTTAGAGCCAAACAAGGATGAGGACCGGCATCAAGTTAGACGCATATTCCCAGTGGAAAATCACATGCTCGCCGCTGTAAGAGTTCGCCGTTCATTATCTCTCCATGTTTTTAAGCTGCTGAGAGTGGATGACAAGTGGATGCATTAGTATCCTCTGAATTTACCAGATGATCCTGCAGTAACAGTAATTTAACGTTAGACCTTACACTGTATACATCTTTACATATTACCCACACAGGAGTTTTAGCCTCAAAACATGTCGAACGCTAGCATAATAAAATCAAAACCTCTTTCATATCCATAGTAATAAATGATACCCAAGAACACATCACATTTCATCCATTAATTTTTTTGCCACTTTCCTTGCCTTCAGTTTTCAAGGCAGTGTACACAAGTGTAGATTTATGGTGCTATTTTAATCATCAAGCTGTATAATGAGGTTTTAATGACTTGTCATTTATTATTCATTATTTAGTTGATGTGTGAGTACTTTTTATGAGTATTTATTATTCAGTACCACATGATGTATTTATTAAGTCCTATATCTGTTACTGAAATGTGCAAGCCCTCCCTAAATAGCTTGTGTGCTTCAGCAGACACAGATGAAGAACATTTAACATGTATATGCCTCCAGCCCAAATCCATAGACATGCTCCTTCTGCTTCCTCCCAGATTTCATTTGAATCGAATGTATATGGAAGCACCTGCATAACTTAAGAATGAAGCAATCCCCATTTAAAGGCTTTAAGGCAAGAAGAATCCCCGCGAACCAGAGACAGCATATGCTACCTGAAGCCCCCAAAATAAGACACAAAGATAGTAAAGAAAGTGCTATTTAAACCACAGATTATGATATAACCATAAGCATGCTATATGTTCTCATTATGACATAACTGTAACTACACATGAGTGTAAGCATGCTGCATGTTCCCCCTCAAATGAGAATCTTCTTGGGCATGGAACCCACATGTAGAGTGAACAGATAACATGAATGACAAGCAAGAATCAGAGTCAGGGACGAAAGCAGAGGTCAAGAAGCCAGAAGGTCTGTCCCAAGAGTGAAGGGTAAGGCAGGCACACATGCAGACACAGGAGAAATGGTACACACACTCACCGGGCCGGTGAGCAGGGAGAACACACTCACCCTGGGAACGGGGTCTTGATGCACACTCACTGGGCCGGTGAGCAGGGAGAACACACTCACACTGACAATTCCTCACACTGAGGAAACCATCTAGACAGGTTATTTTGGACCAGCAATTAACGAAACTGAAACTTCAATGAAACACAATCAATATTTCAGTGAGGGAGATTGGACGTGTTGGTGGGGCTGCAATACAAAATCCAAACTGACACTTTTTCTGATACTGTGAGAGAATATTTCAATTTATTTCAAGGAATGATATAAAATCCACTGTGTATGTAACGTGTAATTCAAATCATTTGAAAATAGGTACGAATAATTCAGCAGCAATCTATACATTAAAGTGAATCTAAAATGATAACTGAAATAATCATGGATCTGAAAGAACTGAATGAATTTTTTGAAAAGCAGCCTTTTCAAATTCTTGGAACACTACATATATTCGTTTACTTTTTAAATTTACTTTCCAAATCCTAAGAGCACTGCAACCTACTATTATTCAAATAGCCTATTTATGCCTGGTAATCCCTACTGATTAATTTTTGCTGCCCACAAAAGCATATCCAGATTCAAAGGAAATGTCTATTTTTTGGGGTCCCTTGAAAATATACCTAAATAAAAGCGATGGTGGTCTGCATATTTTGTTCATCGTATTTATTTTCACAAGCCAAGTTTATGTGGAACAAAGTAACATGTGCTCAGTTACGTCAGTGCAAATACTTTTTAACAAGACACATTACTCGTGATTACTGCCGGGGTGATTTGTTTTTTACGTCTTAAGTGTTTTATTGCCGGTAGAATATCTAATGGTGTTAGACCATTTCTAAATAATAATGGATAAATATTTAAACGGCACATATAAATTGTTACATTTCCAGGGCAAACCTTCTTACAAAGCTGAAGAGAACACATATTAGGCAGCATGTACTAAATACATGTTTGTGATCTGAACGGTTGCATAGAGACTTCCTCAGGTATGTGTGTTTCAGGACACAGAGTATTTATATAACTGTCATTTCTGTCAGTCTGTTATACACAGAGAGTGAGTGCTCACTCCCTATATGACCCCAAGGTGACTGTAATCCTACTCCTGTGAGCTCTAAGGTCTAATCGTGTATTTTGTTCTCACCATCTTTGACTCACGCTTGCATTCTACCATAAAGACTAACACAATGAAAAAAAATGAAACCCGTGTTGCAGTTCAGTCTCTGCTGTCTGACTCCATACCGCTGCCTGGGAGAGTGCTGTGGGTTTGCCAGTCTCAGCTGCAGCCCAGAAGAAGGGAGCTCACTATAAATTTGCACATTTCTGGATGTGTACAGCATCACTGTGTTTGCTTTTCCAGGAGACACACTGTGGTGGTAACTGAAAATGTTTAGAGCACACACAGTCTGCCTCACCCCCCAAGTTGTCAAGAGGGATTATTTCAACAGTTGAAAGGACCTTTCTAAAGTGACACAGAGGCACATCAGTCTTAACAGTCCTGGAGGAAATGGACTGATGCAATGAGACATTCAGTATGTCTATGTCTATGAATTATTACTCCACCGGACTTTTTAAGTGCATGTAAACATGTTGGTCCAACTGAAATCGTACTAAATCGAATTTCTCAAAATTGGACTGACACCCAGATAACGCTATTGAGATTTACTCCTGCATAAATACGCTCAATCAGACTCAAACTGGCCTGAGTGCTGTACACATTCTCCACAGTTTCTTTTGGTACTTCAAGAAGGTACTTCAAGGTGTTGGATTTATGATATCAACATTTTGGTACAGATATTATAGTGCAGAGAGTTTAATTCTCACTAAAACATGTTTACTCTGTTGTAGGAAAAAAACTTAGCAAGTTTTGCAGTTTTAATGATTATTCCTTTTCATTGTTATCTAGAATATGTTTAAAAATCAGTTTAAAGTTTTACTTCTGCTACTTTTGCATGAACACTGCATGCATTCTCTGAGACAATCAATCATTTTCATGTTCACTGTGTAAATCACTGCTACAGGGGTTCACAAGAAATTTATGTTGAACTCCTTTTTTTGCTTCATAAATACCCCAATATTTAATACAACCAAATCACATTGCAATATTTGAAAAAATTCCAATACTGTGCTGTCATAGTATATTAAAATACTTTATTAAAATTATTATTCATCAGTGACGTAATAGGTCAGCCAGAAAAAAGCCCAATACTAACAAGCTGAAAGGAGCCACATATTGTAGCGGAGTCGGACATACTTCGGTCAATAAATCGAAGCATGTATACTGGGACAAGGACAGTAATCCGATTAAATGGTGAAGTCGAGCCATAACCGTAGCTATGCATGTAAACTAGTGCTGTCAAATTTTTAATCAGATTAATCACAGGGTTAGTGTGGATTAATTTTGATTAATCACAATTAAATATCATTCATTTTTAATCTATAATTAATTGCATTTCATTTTGCATGAGCAAAAAGACTCCAAAAAAGAAGGGAATATATATGTACTAAACATGTTCATTGAACATCTTGAACACGAGTCGGATGCATTCCATCTGCCACAGAAGTGCAATACCCATTGCACTGCCGTTCCGGACCCATATACTGTAAAAAACCAAGATTTTTTGCTTAGCCGGACAACTTGTCAGATTTAAGGTACCTCAGTTTAAATGGTCTTTACCTTTGTTCACTTACAATTAGCCCAGACCACCGTATATCCGACGAATAATCCAACTAATCATAAAATCCAATTCTAGCCTGGTTAATTGCCATTGTTAGCAATATTAGTTGATAACACATTACACGCGGTGCTTTGCGTATAAAACTCCGTAGCAACACATCCACAGATAAGTTGGATGATATAGTGTGTACGATCAATTTAATGAGCCACAAATGAGAAGTAGTGCTTAAACAGTATAAAACTACAACTTTCCCTTCTCTTGATAAAAGGCGCAGCCATCTTGGATTCTGAACTCGGGATCCTCTGTGCTGCTCCAAGATATTTCTCGACAGGAGAGCGCATGCCGTCACTTCCAGCTTCAAAACTCAGAATCCGACTCGGAATACGAGTTCCCAGAGCAAATGGAACGCACCAAAACTGCCTGAAATGGGTTGGGAGAGACATTTCAGGGATTTTGAGTCATTCTGCACTGCAGATGGGTTAATTGCGTCAAAAAATTTAATCAGATTAATCATGATGATGGATTAATCCGCGTTAACCCGCTAATCTTGACAGCCCTAATGTAAACGTACTGATTATGGATCCAGAGCAGTATTTGTATTGTCTGAAACTTCTGCAATGTTTGCTATAGAATATTAACATGGAATAAGGGATTAGAATTGACATCTTCATTTTTACTCCTTGTTTTGAATTGGCTACGATGTGTAAAATGTGTTATGCAATGTGAATCCAGTGCTGTTAAATCTCTGCTACTGCAGTGGCATAGCCAGAAAACAAGGTCTGCAAGAACTCAAACAGAATAATGTAACATGTACCAGCATCCTAACCAGCCATAGCACAGCCTGGAACAGGAACCGCAAAGCCTCACACTGCATGACCCTCCAGCAGAAAAGATCCCTCCTTTACATGTGACCCCACGCACCCCTCATACAGCATATTCACACCTTTCCATCTGGAGAAAGGTTCCAGAACATTCGGTGTAAAACGGTTGTTTCCCCCAGGCTATCAGACTTCTCACCTACCACCTACCCTGTAAACGCTGATAAATGCTCATTTGCACTACTCTGTTGCTGTTATTTGTACAGTTTATTTACATCCACTGTTTACTTGTGTTTTTTGCTCTGTTGTGCGTTGTTGTGGATTACTGTGTACTGGTTATTCTATTTTCATTTTAATTCTATTATTTTTTATTTTATTTTTTACTTTTTCTCCCACAGTATTTATTTTTCAGTGTTTGTTTTCAGCTGTTCCTTGTTCTGTGTACTGCTCCATAGAAACACTATTTAGTTTCACGTGTGTGAAATGACAATAAAATGACTTGGCACACCCTTAGCCATGCCTTAGTATGACTGTAACTTGAGAAGAAATAAGAAAGTTTAGTTTAAGCACTTTTTACATCTTAAAGGCTTATCACCACTTATCTGAATAATACTATTAGCAGTTTCTATTGAGGACTACAAGCAAATCCATGCATCTATCTCAGCAGGGGTACCCCCTCGACAGGAGGCAAGTCCATCGCTGGGTACATACACCCACACATTGGAAATTTAGAGACACCAGTTCAGGAGGAAACTGCAGGAGGAAAAACAAGTACCAAGTGGACACCCTAATGACACGGGGAGAGTACCACACATCGAATGGGGGTGTGAGATAACAGTACTACCCACTGAGACAACATACTGCCCAGGAGCAAACCAATAGCAGGAAAAAATTCCTGTGACAGATTTACACAACCCTCAAAGTAGAAGGTATGAAAAACCACCATTACAGACCTGCATGTTCCTTCCTACCATTACAAGAACAGAGCCAATGATGGCCCATCTCTGAAACCAAATGACCGTCGTAAACTTTTCACTGAAATTTAATTTTAATCCACTTTAATTGCATTTATATCACAAAGCATTGCACATGTGCCTATATAACACACCTAACTCTGCGTAGGCATAAAATCCTGGAAGACAGTGGAAGAGAAATCCTGAACTATTACGGCAAAGACTTGAGAGGACCCAAAGCCAACTGGCTGCCTACCCCTCCCGGGCATGCTAGGTAGGCGAAGTTCAGCCCACCCGGTTTTGGCTCAATGTGATCTGCTGCAGTCGCCTCTCTGCCTTTCCAACAAAGACTTGCCTTGGATTTAATATTCTCTGCTTAAAAACAATGAGACACATCGCCACTGATGGAAGCAATTATCTCTGGTTAATAGGAGAGAAGTGAACCTCAGAAGAGAAAATGTATAATCATGGAACTTGCAGAACTCCACTGTAAACAGCCCAGGGCCTAAATTGACATAATGTGGGTTTATATTCGAATTTTGTCCAAATACAGAGTATGAGCACATGTTTGAATTTACTTTTACAGTTACTGGATTTGCTCTTTTTTTAACTACTGTGACTTCTGAAAAAACTATAGATGGGAGATGGTGCAGCTCTTAAAATTATCTTTACTTGTGCATGATTTGTCTGTACAAGCAGATTTTAGTTTTTGCATTTTGCTGCTCACAGTAGAGCAGTTGCTCTACTTTGATGTAAAAACCTAATCATACCAAAATTCACATTTTAAACAAATCACGAGACACATATGTAAATTAAAAAAAAACAATACACGGATGATTTTTAGTGAATCTCAGACTCTGTTAGAGTATCATTTTCTTTTTTCATTTTATCAAGATTCCTGATTAAATATGTCACATGTGACTGAAACCAAATATTTAAAATCTTATTATTGTTATACTCTGTTCATGATTATTATATAGATGTCACTCTTTTTCAGAATTTTGTGTACTGAGAAATGCAAGCTTTACTATTCTAAATATAATAATGTTTGTTATTAATAGTAATTCACCTAATAGTAATTCACCTATTTCATGGTAAGTCAGACTTGTGTCATATAAACACGTTAGTCTCATCGTGCAAATTCCCATCCCCATTCACTCCCCAAAACAGCCAATTTTAAGATCAGTTGGGATACTGCTCCTTTTTCCTGAGACTGTTTTAAGCCTCAGCCACATTCAGTTGCAGACAGGTAATTCAAACTCCTTTGCACCACATTCATCGCTTGTAATGACCTTGTTTTCCCCTCTTTCCCCTTTGCATTTCTGATGCATAATGATAAAAATAGCCCACCCTTACCCTTTGATCAAAAGCCCTCAGCCTCATGCAGAAACTTAATCTCCTTTATCTGGAGGGTCTATTCAGGCCAGCTTCAGAGGCTGCACCTCCACACAACATAATGCCTTTCAGAGGGCCTACATGATATGGAGAAAAATGCTGGGCCTTTGTGCTCAGGAATTTGCTTTTCAGTCTTGGAGAGGCCTCCGGTCAACTTTGGGTGGGAAGCCCCAAGAGAAACAGACCTGTTAGCCAAGTAGAGGTTAAAATACCTCTACATCAGTCATGGAAATCCCCTAACGGAAAAGGTAATGCATAACAAGGACATTTACATGGAACAGGTAACATACAGTGCTGTACAAAAGTCTTAGCCAGTCAAAATTATGTTTAAATGATGGTGCTGTAAAACTACGATTTTATGTGTCATTGTGTCAGCATAGCCACTACAAAACCTTTCTTAAAATCACCCCAGTATTTGCAGTAACTGAATGAAAATATGTTCATGTATTTTTTGACTTGACCACTACCACCCTATGTTTGTCTAATAAACACCTCAAGGAGTTAATTAAACTAGATGCGGGCCTGTCAGAAATGACATTTGGTCCACCCATCTAATCTGTATTCAAAATTTAATCACTTCCACTTCAGCACCTGTATAATACCTCTTTAAAGTTTTAAAAAGATCCATTTAAAACTTTTTTGAGTTATCATCTTAAAATGATCCAGTATCAAAACTGCCCTTTTACTGACATCACTATGTGGTGCTACTTCAATTTTAGGATGATCCGTCTCAAATTCTACTCAGTTCCGTTCTGACCCCCCTACAATGCCTCTGCAAAGTTTGAAAAAGTTCTGTGACATGGTTTTTGAGATATTGTCTTTACTCTTTTTTGCTCCTGTTTTCTACTATCACTAGGCAGCTTCAGTTGCTTCAGTTTGAGGTGGTCTGTCTCAAAATTTCCTCACTTCCCCTTTCGGCACCCATACAGTGCCTCTGCGATGCTTGAAAAAGATGTGTTAAATGGTTTTCGAGTTATCACCTTACCAAAACATCTGCAGCAGGAGTGGAAATGGCAGTGGAAGTAGATCGGTGCTAAAACTATGTATTGCCCGAAGTCCGGAAAACTTTGGAGCAAAGAAAAAAATAGTTGTTATTTGTTATGTTATTATTAGTGTGCATATGTCTTAATGTTAAATAGTTTTTTTTTTAGTAAATATACATTTACTACTCAGATAAATAGCTTTAAATATTTTCTTTGTCTAAGATTTTTGCCCAGTACTGTATGTCGAGTTTAATGATTTTTCTGTTCTACAAAAGGCTATTTGGAAGTTCATTAATATACTGTAAATGAAGAAAACATTCTATTTTCAAAAAATACTCATTTTCAATAATCTGTGTTAATTGGATACCTTTAAGTAGCACTTAATACTGTGGCGCCGGGCGGACCGAAGCATCGCGGGAGCAGAGAGAGACGCAGAGACTCGCTCACCAGGGAAAATACATTCTTTATTGGTAATTCTGACAAGGACTACATCAGGCACCCAACGAGCACCAAACCAAGTACACATAAGAAACACAAGGTTATCAGATGCTGAACTGTAAGATACACACACGGTGGGAGATTTATGTGAGCTAATTACACACAAGGATCAGACAGGTACACACAAGACATGGGTAAACACGCACGCAACAATAAGGAATTGTAACCATTAACATTAACACGACACAACAAGGGCTAATTACAACTGCACGTGGGGCATGCAGGGAAATGCATCCCACTCATGCTACACTACGTTATTACTGAATCTAAAAAACTTACTGCCAACAAAGAAGCTACTGCAGGGTGATACTTGCTGGGTAATAGACAGATGTCCCTGAAAGGAGTAGGCTGCTGTTTTATGTGTCTGTCAGCAGGAACTTCCGTACCCCTCTGATGAGGCTGTACAAAGCCCTCTCCTCAGAAGGCAGCCATATGATCAGTTCAGAAGACCTCTATGCACATGTGCAGGTGCTATGCAGCATGAAAGGGTGACAAAGCCCACTTGGGGGAGTTTTTGTTCAGTGTGTTTGTACAGGGAGAGCACTCTGGAACCAGTTTGATCTGCCTGCTGCTTTTAAAGATACACATACTCTGAACACCTGCTATGACCTCAGTGCCATGCATTCCCATTATCTGTCATACAAAAAAGATTCCTCAATATCTTCTTTTCTCTTAGTTGGTGTCCCATGATCGTTGTGTGACTTTAAACATACAGAGTGGGCTTACTGCTAGAGAGAGATCACAGTTGAATTTAGCAGTTTACTACCATTGGAATGTTGGCATGTATGAACCATCACTAATGCCATTAGATATTCACCAGTAAAGTCATTTATTACAATCAAACAGACATGGCTCTGTTTAAGAACAGGCGCGGACTGTTTCACTAGTACCATTTGGAGTAAATTTTTTAAGGATCGTGACATACATTGTAAAACATCAATCTTAAATCAACGAAACCTACATAAACCTATATAAACTACATCTCTGTGTCAGATGTAGCACCAATAATAGAATTTTTTAAAAAGAAATATGGGGACCCAAATGCGGTAGACCTGGCAAACAGAAATGGAATTGGTGATCAATGAGCGTTGTTAGGGTCACATAGTCAAAAGAGTTAGTAGCCAGGGGAGTTAATCCTACGGACACGTAAAGGACAGGAGGTGGGCACAAGCGATATATATATGTACAGTTTCTAAGAGTACTGGATGGACCAGCTGGAAACGTGTACCTCATCCTTCCAGGATTAGGGGTTCAAATCCCAATTTTGTGTTTGTGCTGTTTGCCCGTAATCCTCCTGTTGTTTGGGTCTCCTCCTGCTTTTCAAAGGCAAGTGGTTAGGTATTTAAAATTTGGCTTGTGTGCATACCCCATGATGTGATAGTCCCCTGCCTAAGGTGTACCCTATGATGGGTTGTCCCCTGTCTGCGGTGTACCCTATGATGGTTTAGTCCCCTGTCTAAGGTGCACCCTAAGATGAGCTGCTCCCCTGCTTTTGCTGTACCCTATGATGGCTTAATCCCCTGCCTGTGCTGTACCCTATGATGGGTTAGTCCCCTCCCTGCGGTGTACCCTATGATGGACTGCTCCCCTGCCTGTGCTGTACCTTATGATGAGCTGCTCCCCTGCCTAAGGTGCACCCTAAGATGAGCTGCTCCCCTGTTTTTGCTGTACCCTGTGATTGGCTGCTCCCCTGCCTGAGGTGTACCCTATGATGAGCTACTCCCCTGCCTGTGCTGTACCCTGTGATTGGCTGCTCCCCTGCCTGAGGTGTACCCTATGATGAGCTGCTCCCTGCCTGCAGTGTACCCTATGATGAGCTGCTCCCCTGCCTGTGGTGTACCCCATGATAAGCTGCTCCCTTGCCTGTGCTGTACCCTATGATGAGCTGCTCCCTGCCTGCAGTGTACCCTATGATGAGCTGCTCCCTGCCTGCAGTGTACCCTATGATGAGCTGCTCCCCTGCCTGTGCTGTACCCTATGATGAGCTGCTCCCTTGTCTGTGGTGTACCCCATGATGGGCTGTTCCCCTGCCTAAAATCTACAACAAATGTAGATGAATCTTCAAACGTAAATGAATCTTCAAAACAAGACATGATGTCATTTTCAAAATATCCAGAAGGGCAATGCATAAAAATTCACTTAGAAGTTATGCGATAATAATCAAATTGAAAAGTGCAGTTGAAAGGGAAAAAAGGAAATCTTCCTGAACAGAAAGTGTCTTCCTTTACTAATCAAGTATGCAAGTGTTTCAGCTGCCTTGCACTCTGTTTCATTATTTAAGACATTTTTGTTGTGTCTCATTAATAACATCACATTCTCAAGGTTTAAACCTCCTCCAAGATATATAAAGATACCAGTGAAATTTATGACCTTATTAGAATAATTACTTTATCCAGGCAAAATTCACTACCCACATTGACCTAGAGATGAGTACACTCCAGTTAACTTTTTACTGAATAAGTAGCTGGTAAGATCTTACCAAGAAGTGACCAGCATGCTCTGTTTGTCTGAGAAACCAAATAAGAATGAAGGAATACAGCGGGGGTCTATTTGCCTGCAATTACAAATTATAAACGCAAAGCCCATTCTGAAGCAAGCAATGTTGAAGTGTTGACAATGATACATTTTGTATAGTGTTTACAATATAAAACCAAAATTCTGAGGATTATATTTTAACCAGAAAGTCCATTTTTTAAAGAAGCAATATTCCAGGTTCTTCATCATCTCCAGTTCCAAGTACAACTTGGGCACACAGCTTTGTCCCCATCCTGGGGCTGAAATAGGCTGTTAATTTTATTATCTCCATTCATCAGCACAGGTATTTCGCAGCCCACCGAAGTGCCTTCTGGGTTTTACACTTCACTGGTCATAAAATACTGGGAACCTGTCCCTGTGACAACAGTGGGCACTTCATTAACCAGCCTCCTATTTTCCTTTGGCAAAGTTCCCATGAATCTCTTCCTCCAAACTTGATACACACACACACACACACACACACACACACACACAAATGGAGAACTCAGTGAAATATAGCTTGTGCTTATGCTTGGGTACTTAAGTATTGAGTTCATAAATACGCAATTTGTGCTGTTCTTTTTCTGTACGAACTATAGCTTGTACAAAGATCAGTATATTGTAGCACTGGTGGGGGGCATGTCCCAGCATGCCCCGATTGCAGTTTTGGATAGCCCTTGTATTGTTGTTGTTATTGTTAATGATTAATTTTCCTTATTGTCACGCGTGTGTTTGCACGCGTCTTGTGTGTACCCTGTCCGATCCGCGTGTGTAATTAGGTTATGTAAATCTCCCACTGTGTGTGTATCTTACAGTTCAGCATCTGACAACCTTGTGTTTTTTATGTGTAATTGGTTCGGTGCTCGTTGGGTGCCTGATGTAATCCTTGTCAGGACTACCAATAAAGAGCATGTTCTCCCTGGCAAACAACTCTCTGTCTCTTTTTCTATTCCTGCGATGCCTCGGTCCATCTGATGCCACGATATCTTCCCTTGGACATATAAGGTATGTTATTATACCATCCTTCCTTCAAACACTTGATCGGTGTTGCAGTCGTGCGTGTGGAGAGGGGAGGATCTGGAGCCTTTCACAGGAGCTATAGGGCATAAATAAACCTTGGATGGAATACAAGGCCATCACAAAGCTAATTGGAATTTGCGGTAAACCCACATAACACAAGCAGGTCATGCAAACTCCTCACACATACAGTAGAACGGAGGCAGGATTCAAACTCTCACTGTTGTAGCAGAAACAACAGTGTTTCCGCCTACTACCACCCTGTTGTGTATCTCTGTCAGAAATAAATAAATAAATAAACTTTTCTCAAGCTAGTTTCACTCTGCATGTTTTCTCCTTATTGTAGCTACCATTTTCATTTTCAAGCATAAAATTCTAATTTCACAGCAGGGGACAGTATTTGGGAAGAGTAAATGGTCAAAGATGATACTCAAAGCAACTGCCAGATGAATGTTTGATATCTAAGTGTTCATCAGTAATGAGTTTATAATTGTTGGTGTGTTGATTTGACATAACCAATCCAACAGCAAAAATAATTATTAAACCAATTACTTATGATTTGTTACAGTTTAGGTGCATTTGGTTGATATATGCATACAGTAATTAGATGGGACCAAATTTCAGTAAGCAAAAACTGAAAAAGTAATCAACAAAATATCTTTTTCTTTTTTGATATACATGAGGATTGAAGTCTTAATGAGAATTGTGACTGAGATTTCTTAGCCCTTGTCCTTTGGATCCAATGCCAATCAAATATTCTTCAACTTATTGGTGGATTTACAAAATGAATCACATTTAGACAGTACTACCTGAGCTGGAAATACTAGTGCTGGTGCATCGCCGATGTTTAATTACATAAACGTTACCATAAATTTATGAAGGTGACCATCAGAACCATCTACTTAGTGTTTCAAAAGTCAAGGTACATACAGGCTTGTACTTGTAATGCTCCTTCGGTATGAAGGGTGATGTCTATCCATTAGTCCAGATGCAATGACATTTGGGAAGTGAGGTTTAAGCAGTGCATGGTCAATTGGGAGGCATTCTTTGGGAGTATTAATTTAAAGTATTTCTAAATGGATGCAGACAGTCAATTATAACCATAAATTCTCTGTTACAGAGGATATCGTGATGCAGTAGTTCAGTAACAATGGAAGGGTTACATCAGAGAGAAATCAGGTGTATTGAGATCAGTAGCCCATTTGATGAAGCGGCAAAAAAAAGCAGTGGTCAAGTCCTTCATGATTATAAATATTTATTGAGCAACCCAAAGATGACAGAGTACCCTTTAGAATAAAGAAAAGAGTCATATTGATCTATTCTGTATGAATATAAAACTTGTATTGAAAACTTGAGTCTAAGCACAAGTGAATCTGATGAGAGGCAAAAATCAAGAGCAACTCAGGTGTGAATGCGAAACTTAATTTTCACAAATGTGAACAATTTATTTGTAAATCATGCAGTACGCTATGGAGTCACAGGAGTGCCATAAGAAAAATAACAAAACTGAATAATTCTATACATTCCATTAACGACTTTGAAATGTAACCGCTAAAACACAATTGATAAAAATATTGTTTTAAAACCGGTTTAAAAATTGAACAGGGGCGTGGGTAGATTTGCCAGGTCACTGAGTATTTTTGGGCAAAGACAGGGAAACAGCTATGGAGATGCAGGCTTTGGCAAAAGGGAATGGAGGACCAGATGGTGAATTTTCTAGAATAGTGGACAAGCCCTATGGTAAAATTGTTTAAAAAGTATGACTCTTCACTTAACCCTCTTAACCCTAAATAAAATTATTAATATTCTCCATGTTGTGCTAAGTATTCTGCAAAAAAAATCTTTTAAGTATATAGAGTGCTCAGCATAAATGAGTACACCCCCCTTTGAAAAGTAAGATTTTAATCAATAGCTCAATGAACACAAGAACAATTTCCAAAATTTTAACAAGACTAGGATTTGTAGAACTTTTGCTTAACTCATGAACATGAAAGTATGGTTAATATATGGAGTGATGGTAGCATCTTGTCTTTCAACATAGAGCAGTACCTCTGTGAATTCATGACACCATCAATGAAATGCAGCTTCCTGACAGCAGCAGCACTCATGCAGCCCCACATAAGGACCCTGCCGCCACCATGTTTCACTGTAGGCACCATGCATTCTTCTTTGTACTGCTCACCTTTGTGACGCCATACAGTTTTGAAGCCATCAGTTCCAGAAACATTTATGCTGGTCTCGTCACTCCAGAGTATAGAGTCTCAGTAGTCTTTATCTTTTTCAGCATGGGCCCTGGCAAGTTCTAGTTGGGCTTTTTGTGTGTGGGCTTTAGGAGAGGCTTCCTTTGTGGACGACACCCATGCATGCCATTCCTCTGCAGTGTACGCCATTTTGTGTCACGGGAAACAATCACCCCAGTTTGGCTTTCTACTTGTTTAGCTAACTGTAGTGACCTTGCATGGCAATTTTCTTCAACCCATCAGAAGATGCTCCTGTTGAGGTGTTAACTTCCTTAGATGGCCTGGACGTCGCTGTGAGATGGTTGCAGTTCCATCTTAAATTTTTTGTATCACTTTTGCTAAAGTATTTTGACTAGTAAGTAAAGCTTTGCTGATCTTCTTGTAGCCTTCACCTTTCTTGTGTAAAGAAATTATTTTCGTTCTCAAGTCTTGTGACTTTTCTCTTCCACATGGTGCCATCGCTGACAGCATGGAATGGGAAGGGGTTTCTTTGTTAAGTAATGTCCTTTTATAGTCAAAATGCCTGTTTAATGAGTAATTAGAATTTTCTAGTCTAAAATTTAGCTTTGCTTCCAAGACTATCAATGAGGTGTACTCATTTTTGCAACATGGTCTTGAATGAATTTGTTAGGACATTAACTTTTTTGTGTGAGCAAATTAACAAATCTTGTTTGCAATCAATGGGCCACATTTGTAAGAGTATTTTGTAGTATAGTATCCCATAGAAAATGTTGATTCTGAAAGGAAACTGAAGGTTTGCTGACAAATCTGTTGGGGTGTACTCATTTATGCCGAGCACTGTACATGCTAGACCGGTTGCTTGAGAAGACCAATCCACATACTGTAGAAAAGCAGACATCAGGAGCTTTTCTAATTTCTTAAAGGCCCAATACAATGCTTTACTTGGGAAGCCCCCCTATCAAAAAATTGCTGATTATTTCCTTCACAACATAGGTAATTCAGTGGCCCTAGGCAACTGTCTACTCAATAGCTAGAGTTAAGACTTATCACTGCACAGAAACTAAAGCTTGTATCAGCCTACTGATCAATGAAGTTGTCTCAAATTAACTTGATGTTTCCTGGGACCCTTCTATCACTTTCAGCTAATGTATTATACTGATTCAAAGAATAATGCTGAGAACTGGAATATCTCATTTAAGGTTCTTTCAAAATGTTTATCACAAATATGATATTCTAGTCATTGTTTGGAACCCCAAGACTTCTGAACCAGTCAGATTAATTGACAACTCTATTATTCTGTAACCACAAATAAACCACAAATTGTATGTTGTAAAAATTCCTTGGGTTTTTCTAATCATGGGATGTTTTGTGTTACTACATTCAGAAAACAGGAAAACGTGCTTGTGGGAATTTTACCAGAGAAATAACCAATTAGATTTTAGAGGTGGGTCTAAGTAACTAGAGGAGCTGGGACCAAGACATATGCTTAGTTGATCCCACCTCCTCTAGTTACTTGGACCCACCTCCTATACAATCTGATTGGTTATTTCTCTGAACCAGTCATCTTTCATTCTGCCCTCAGAACATTTTTATGTAAGTAAAACTCCCACGAGCAGAAAAAAAAATATTGTGTTTAATGTAAAGATGCAATGATGTAATAATAATTACAGTGGCAATTCAACTGCATTGAACTGTAATGTCTATATTGACGTTTGGGGGCAGCATCCTCTTTAAGGATAAAGATATCTCTTGTTCCAGCTTATGTGCTATATCACATTTACATATTGCAGGAAGGTAGCAGTGCCAGCACAGATATTTCTGAAACATAGTACGATAGAGGGAGGATCATTAATATTCATAAAAGATGGTCCCAAACTGATGATCCTTCCGTGACGATGATTTTGGAAAACTTGCCCCTGCGCTGTAGTGTAGAACGATCTCTCTAATGGTTATGATAATCTTTGCGTCCAATGCTTTTGGGAAACACCTCTCTTTGAGAGCTCAAAAAAGTCTTCTCTTTTGCTAGCTGTGCTAGTATTGGTCAAGACTGTAGCTAACTAGCTAGCTAAATAAAAAGTATTGTTAGCCTTAGATTTGCAGGATATACTGGAAAACGAAAGAGTGATCTGCCAGCCAGATTTAACAATCATGTATAAATGTGCTGTGGGCTGGTACTTTGAGATCTCTTCTAAATTATGAATGAACCAACAAAAATCCCTCATCCTCCACTATGGTAAATGGCTGATCATCCAATTCAATCATATCAATTGTTTTAATAGTTGTGTGTTTAGCTGTGGTGCTACTAACTTTGAATATTGATAAAGTTTAAATATTTTCCGGCCATATCAGCCAAGATTGACACTTCAGACCAATAACAGTATCTGGATTTTTAATGAATCTCAGCTGATACAGATATGTTTACGACAGAATACATGTAATAACATTCTGCTAATCTGCTCTCAGCAAGTTTCACCATCGGCAACCAGAGACATTTATTGTGAGGGAATTTCACTTTGTCCTCGTCAGTAGTGCAGATCTAGTCCACCTGATTATATTAAGACAAGTCATACAAAGTTTTAATGAAAATTTTTGGAGAGGTGTGGATAGTGTGTTTGGTAGGTTTGGGTGGGATTATGATACAGCCAAAGCTTACTGTTCCGCATTGAGAGGAGCCAGATGAGGTGGCTCGGGCATCTGCTTAGGATGCCTCCTGGACGCCTCCCTGGTGAGGTG